>JAULJZ010219811.1:0-17824 GCA_032270985.1 Heliamphora pulchella | reverse complement strand
ATACAAGCATGCATATGATGTTGGTCGTACTCGAATTTTTATCGAGCTGCCTACGTACCCCTTTGCTAGGGATCAGACTAGAACGTAGTTCATGGGGCAAAATGAAAAGATGTAAGGATAAGAATCACGATGTGGATGCTAACATGAATAAATGCTAACATGGTGCAGACATTTTAATGCAAGAAAGTTCTGATGTCATAACACAGATCGAAAAAAAAAATCATTCAGTTTTAGGTCGTGAAAGGACCAATGAGTCAGTTTTAGGTCGTGAGGAGGACCGACGAGTCAGTTCAAGGTCTTGAAGAGGACCGACAAGTCAGTTTAAGGTCTTGAGGAGGACCGACGAGTCAGTTTAGGATCTTAAGGAGGACTGACGAGTCAGTTTAGGGTCTTGAGGAGGACCGACGAGTTAGTTTATGGTCATAAGGATGACCGACGAGTCAATTTAGGGTCGAGAGGAGGACCGACGAGTCAGTTTATCGTCATCTGGAGGACCGAAGAGTCAGTTTATGGTTATGAGGAGGACCGACGAGTCAGTTTATGGTCTTGAGGAAGACCGACGGGTCAGAGCGAGGTATGAGATAAAAGCCAAGTTAAGGTTTTGAAATTTATCAGAGAGGATATCATGAATTAATAGGTCGAGTTAAAACCTAAAATTCGGGATGAGATACGAGATTAAAAATAATTAAAAGCCAAGTTTATTGTTAAAAATTAAATTTATCGGAGTGAAAAATACCTCAAAGAGATAAGGGTTTAAAACACACAAAATTTTCTTGAAGTATTTTTAAGAAACTTCCGAGACTATTTTTGAAAAGTTCTAAAAGTTATTTTTAGAAACAAAACATGTACACAGAAATGAACATCAAAAGATTTTATGTTTTCTGAAAATTATTATTATTATTTTTTATTTATTATTATTTTTTAATGAATAAAATAAATGCATAATAATGATAATAAAATTAAACGCAAAAATGCCCAAACATCATAATGGCGAACTGATACTGGGCCGCTAACTTTGGAGTTGGCGGTCGCCGTGATGGGAATGATATGACGGTTGACAAACTAGCGGCCGCCAGAACTAAATCCGTCTGACACGTCGGTCGCGCACTAGAAATCCCTATAACATGGCAGCCGCCGTGTGACGTTTGGGAAACATGGCGGTTTCTCACACATAAGATGGCGACCGCCAACTTAGAGTGCGTCTACAGCCCTTTAAAGCGCGCGAGCACATGCCATTTGCATCCTTTCACTCTCTCTCTAACTTTCCATTCTCTCTTGTCTTCTCCCTTGCTCCCAAGCTTTTCCCTTTGTTCCTCTTTGTCTTTCAGCTTCACGATGTTTACTCTGCTGCTCTTGATCCCATTTTTCTTCATGGCGGGTCAAGGCCATGGGGATGACGACTCAGAGGCACGACGGGACCCCTCCGCTGCAATGGATGCCCTTGTGCTCGAGGCGGAGCTTGCCTCCCGTCGTATTGCTAAGGAGGCGCGAGCAGCTGCTGCGGCGCAGGCGGCTGCAGATGCTGCTGCTGAGGCCGAGATTGCTGATTTTTTGGATCTCGACGCTGGAGATGGCCGTCCAGCACCCTTCGACCCCCACACTTATGCTCCACTACCATATCGTGTGGTTCCTCGCGGGGTGAGACGCTATGAGCCTCCCGAGGATGTGTTGCTGCCGACCTTCTTCTGCGGGAGCCTGACCATCATATATCTCGTCGACGTCTATCGGTAAGTATCCCATTCTTGTTTTAATATCAGAGTATGAAATATCTCAAACGTAAACACATACCTAGAATCCCCCCATATGATGATGATGATTGTTGATGATAATGTTTTATTTTGATGTTTTTGATGAATGGTTGGGGATGCCGATTGATGATCTAGTTTAGGTACCTTTGCAATAGAGTTTAAAATAGTAGGGACAACTAAAATTTTTTAAACAACCAGTAAGAGGGTCGATTATTTTAGCGAAAATCACAAAATAAAAGGTTTAAGTTTTTATTATTTATTTTGAGAAAAACACAAATATGAGGGGAGGGGATTTTTTTTTCGGGTATGCAAAAAGGGTAACTTTTATCAAAATCCTATGCAATTTTGTCAAAAATCTTAAAACTTGGGGCAAAATTTTTTCAAAAATCTAGAAAATTTGGAAAGAACCTTAGAAAATTAAAAACTTGAAGATTTTTTTTTTTTTTTGGAAATCTTTAGAAAATCTTGAAAATTTTGAGAATAATTCTAGAAATTCGAGAAAATTTTAAGAAGTTCTTGAGAAAATTCTAGAAAAATTTAGAAAATCCTAGAAAATTTAAGAACAATCCTATAATTTTGAGAAAATTTTGAGAAAATTTTGAGAAAATATTAGGAAAAATTTGAGAAAATTTTTAAGAAAATCCTAGAAAACTTTTGAGAAAAATTGAGAAAAATTTTGAACAAATTTTAAGAAAATCCTAGAAATTTTTTAGAAAAACTTAGAAATTTTCAGAAAATTTTGTGAAAACTTTAAGAAAATATTTAGAAAATTCTAGAAAATTTTTAGAAAAATTTTGAGAATATTTTAAGAAAATATTTAGAAATTTTTAGAAAAACTTAGAAATTTTTAGAAAATTTTAGGAAATTTTGAGAAAAATTTTGTGAAAATTTTAAGAAAATTTTAAGAAAATATTTAGAAATTTTTATAAAAACTTAGAAATTTTTAGAAAATTCTAAAAAATTTTGAGAAAATTTTAAGAAAATTTTTAGAAAATCCTAGAAAATATTTAGAAAAATTTTGAGAAAATATTAGTAAAAATTTTAGAAAATTGAGGAAAATTTTTAAGAAAATCTTTGAAATTTTTAGAAAATCTTAGAAATTTTTAAAAAATCTTAAAAATTTGAGAAAAATTTTAGAAAATTGAGAAAATTTTTTAAGAAAATCCGAAAAATTTTTAGAAAATCTTAGAAAATCCTAAACACTTTGAAGAAAATTTTTAAAAATTTATTAGAAGATCCTAGAAATTTTTCTAAAAAAATGTTAGAAAATCTCAGAGATTTTAAGAAGATTTTTTATTTTTTTTATTTTTTCTTCTTATTTTTATTATTTTTTATATATATTATTATTAATTATTTTTTATTTTGTTATGATTGTGGCCAATTTTCAAAGATTTCTAGAAAATTAATTCTACGGGGCGAAACCAAATGTCAAAAGAAAGGGAGATTTTTTTTACTTGGAAAGAAAATTAGTATAGATTGATAGAAATTTGCCTGGTGCACCAGGGCTTACGGTCACTAAGAATCACGAACCTAAGGTTAGGGTGTCTAGTTTCTTAAGACTTGAAAGAAATCAAAGGGTCGTCACTTGCACACGAATCTAGGGTTAGGATGCCTAGTTTCCTAGGGCTTTACCTTCAGATATTTTCTGCACTTTGCTTACTTGATTTTTTCTTTATATGTTCTCTATCTGTCTTCTTTTACAGGCTGGTCATTATGCCTGGGGCTTCAGAGATTCTTCCTCTGGGGAGGTGTTGGAGTGGTAAGATGCACTCCCTGCTCCTAGCCGGGCTTACATTGATGCCTCCGGCTTTGCTCGCTTCATACCCCTGCTGGGTAGAACGAGCAATGATCGGGTATGGCTGACAGCCCTGGCCGAGCTGTGGTGGGATACCACCAACACCTTCCACTTCACTACCTTCGAGGCTACTCTAACGCCTCTGGACTTCGCGTTGATTACTGGCATCCGGGTTGGAGGAGCTCCTATCCCGTTTGATCCATCTATATCCCTGTCGATCGATGCACTGTTGTATTTTCTCGGGGCTGTTCCTGCTTAGATGGACCGTGACAGAGTCAGATACACCTGATTCTTTGAGCGATTCAGACACTTTCAGTGCACCGAGCCCCGTCATTACGAGTGGGTTACCCACGGCTTTCTCATGTATATGTTCGGTAACTCCATGTTTTCGAATAAGGAGAATACCGTTCATTTGCATTACTTGGGAGGCCTGGCTCGACTTAACCGAGTTGCCAGCTATGATTGGGGAGGAGCTGCTCAAGCTACTCTATACAGCTTTATGCGGACCTTGTCCCGGTTCTCCCAGGAGCTCAGCATCGGCGGATACTAGAGGGTCTGGGAGGTATGACTTAGTTTCTACAGTTCTTCATTCATTTTTTTTATCTGTTATTTCTGCCTGCTGACATCTTTTTCTTTGCAGTTATGGACCTATGAGTTCCTCAGGCTTCACATCCCGACGAACTCTGCGACAGACCCTCTGGTTATTCCCCGTGCAGCCCGGTGGTCCTGTGGGCTAAAGGGGAAGAAAGCTGAGGGAAGGATCTTGACCGGTTCCAGGTGTCTTTGGACCGGCTGACTCCCGACTAGGTATCTTTACCACTCAATACACTGCTTGCTGTATTTTATTGCTTATCATTGTACTGCATCGCACTATTTTCCATTCTATTTATTGTACTGGACACTGATTACTGCACACTGTTCATCATACTGTATGTTTTACTGTTCTTTGCATTGTACTATAGCTTGAACTGTTACAGGTCCACTGGGATGTCTAGAGGGGAGTGGAGAATCGGGCTGGTGCGCAGTCGGGATATCACTCCCAGGCGGATCCTACTAGAGGGTCCATTTGGACGGGAGTACTATTTGGGAGAGCGGGTGGTTCGCCAGTCACTCGACCTAGATCACTTTTGGATCCCAGTGGTTCCTCCAGCCTGTATGCGCCGGACTGACCGTCTGAGCCGGGTCAATCTGCTTCTCGAGCTGGTGGGGACCTCGGCTACCGAGCTGCTAGTGGCGGAGGGGGATTACACTGCTTGGGCCCGGGCCCATCTATTGGGTCCATTAGGACCCGGCCCCTGGTGGTAGGAAGCGAGCACCGAAGGCTGCGACTGCCGGAGCTGCTGCTAGGGATGCTGCTAGTGGGAGGGGTCCAGAGCTACCATGGGACGTCCAAACTGTGGTATACAGCTTCTCCTTCTCTCTGCCGGTTCCTGTTCCACCGGAATCGGAGTTCAGGGTGACATCGGCCAGGTTTGTCTTCTGCCTTTCTCTCAGTCACTTATTCCTTCTTTACCTGTCTAGTTTATTTTAGAACTTTTCTCTTCTACAGGTCGATCAGGCTTGGTTAGACCGGACGATGCTGATGATTACCGATTTGAGAGTACTGATCCAGAAGATGGATGCCTCGATGCGGGCAGCCGGCGTTGCTTTCATACCAGTAGCTGCCGTGAGTAGCTTATGTGTTTCAAATTTTTTTTTTTTTTTGCATTTTCTTGTCTTCATTCTGCTCTGAGTCTTTTTTTTCTTTTGGCAGCCTCCAGCTCTAGCCACCGGTGTGATGCCGCCACTTGCTCCAGCCCCGGCCCCAGCCCCGGTTAGAGGCCGTGGTTCCCGGGCGTCCTCTCGGGCTCATTCCAGTGGGTTTGCTTCATCTTCTCGGAGCCGGTCCAGAGTTCTCTCTTCTTCTAGTAGTGACGACGACGATGACTTTGACAGACTCTTCGAGGATGACAGCTCAGAGGAGGCCAGCCCCTCTTCCCGCCGAGTTCACCCCAGGCATTCTTGAGAGAGAGAGCTTCCCCCTTCCCCTGTTTCATTCTGATACATTTACTTTGATGGGCCGCGTGCCTTTGTTTGACATGTTTACATACTTTTATCTGCTTCATGGGCCAATGTGTCCCATTTTGACTTACTTGATCCATGGGCCTACGTGCCCCAGTTTTTTTTATTCCTAATACATTTTCATTGCTTTCTGATATACTATGGGCCTTCGTGCCATTTATTGCCTTATATCGATGGTTTTCTTTCACTTTACTGCTCACACTGTCATGGACGCATAGTTCAAATGCCACAACTAACACGGATGACATAAACTGTAAACTGACTTGTACCAGCCATGTTCCAACATGGTGGTCGCCATAATTCAACATGGCGGTCGCCACTTTCCACAAATGTTAACCAGGCGGTCGCTTGTTTCAACATGGCGGTCGCCTGGTCAAATGGCTGATGTCACTGTACTGTGCTTTTTGAAGTTGGCGGTCGCCGTTTCCAAGATGGCGATCGCCACATTTATCGTCCCTTTTGCCAAATTTTTGGTTTCCCGCTCATTTCTACCCTATAAATACTATCCTGGAGACCCCATTTGCTTTTGCTCGGACTCAAATGGCTAATCCCTTTTCTTCATGGTTTGAGGGACTCTCTCATATCGAACGTTTGAACTTCGCCCCCTTTGGCCTTAACGCCCTTTTCTCATTGAGGATTGTGAAGATTAACAGACCTTTACTAGCAGCTGCTACACAACTGTGAGATCCTCAATCTTATGTCTTTCGGTTCGGTCTTGAGGAACTATGTCTTACTGTAGAGGAGTTTGCTGCCATTTTGGACTTGACTCCGCGTAGTTCCATTGTTGTTCCCACTCCCTTTCTCTCTGCTCGGCAGCAGGTGATGCAACTCTGCAGTCTGTCTAAGATGGAGGCTTCTCGTCTGACCTCGGATGACTGTCTCGACATTTCATGGCTTATTGAGAGGTTTCATTCCACTGGTGACCTCAGTGATCTAGACTTCAGCTGCGGCGCCGTTATGCACTTTGCTTTTGCCTCCTTACCCAGTATCTCCTTATCTCTTCCGATGAGCGGGTTAGTTGTGTCCTAGTCGACATTGCTGGCCAAATGTGGATGGGGAAAGACTTCGTTCCTCTGGTTTTGGCTAAGTCACTGCTGGGCTTGGACGCTGTTCATCGTGGCGAAACCACCACCTTTGCTGGCAGCCCATTACTTCTCCAGGTGATCTCAACATCTTCCTTTGTATCAAGTTCTCTGTTACACTGCAAAGCCTTTCTCTTACTGTTCTAACTCTTGCTACAGATCTAGTTGATGGAGAAGGTGAACCTTATACAGAAACCTCCCACTGATAGACACAATGCCACTGCTTTCCCTTACCGTCCACGTTATCAGATATGTGACACTGAGGCATCTTGGCGACAATATCTTTCTTCTCTGACCAGTTCAGACATTACTTGGCAGTGCCCTTGGTGGCGGATTCCTGCTATGACCCTGACTACTATGGATCATCCTGGTGTGCTGCTTGTTGGTCTGTGTCAGACTACTTTCTACTACCCTCACAGGATCATGCGGCAGTTCGGGGTAAGTCATATCATATTTCCCAGTATTCGAGGCCGTTTGTTTTCCTCTACACTACGGGCTCCTCTTCTAGCACAATATTGAGATGCCTGTCCACCTCGCTCATTGATGGAGATGCACGAGTTGCAGTGTCCTGATCTTTCTGCAGAATACAAGATATGGTTGACACAAGATAGGGAAAAGAAAGACAAAGAAGAGAAAAAACAAGCAGCGAAAAGGAGGAGAATTTGAGAACCTCTGCTTTATTTTGAAAAATTTCACAGCTTTCTTTTTTATTTGTAGAGTTTGGGACTTATGTGCCCTCCCTTTATTTTAGAGCCCTGTAGTCTAATCTGAAGTAATGAACAACTCCCACTTTGTGTTTAAGATGGTTTAAATTTATCCAAAGCTTGAATCTCTTTATTATCAAAATTCAAAAATTAATTTACATTGGTCTTACTTAGATTCAAAAATGGTTAAAAATAAAGAAAACAGCCGGACTTCTTAAAAGAAGCTGCCTACGTATCCCAAAAAAATGGAATCAGGCCTTAACGTAGTTCGGGCTAGGTTTTCACTCGGGTATTGACACTTTCCTTTTGTAATGCCCTAACTTTTGTCAAGGTTGCCCTTTCGGGTTTTCGGCGTTGCGAGCTACTCTAACTTTTACCTGAGTTGCCTTTTCGATTTTCAATTCAGCGAGTTTTTATTTTTATTTTATTTTTACCTCAGGGATAGTACTTTTTGAGTTGATCAAGGTTAACTGGAGTGGAGAACACATTGTCATCCAAATCCATGATAATAACTGCACCACCGGTCATGATGGTTTTGATGAGAAACGGTCTGGACCAGTTTGGTTTAAATTTGCCCCTCGGGTCGAATATAGGAGCTCTGATTTCCCTAAGAACCAGATCGCCTTCTCTAAGATCTCGAGTCTTGACCTTCTTGTTGAACGCTCCAGCTATTCTCCTTTGGTAACCTTGTATATGAAATAGGGCTTGCAGTCTTCTTTCATCAAACAAGGGCAACTCCTCCATTCTGTTCCTCTGCCATTCTGCTTCTGAAATACTGGCCTCGGCCATCACTCTTAGTGAAGGGATTTCCACCTCAATGGGAAGAACATCTTCCATCCCATACACAAAAGAATATGGCGTAGTTCCAGTTGAAGCTCGGATTGACATTTGGTATCCCCAGAGTGCAAATGGTAGATGTTTCGGCTAGTCTTTGTGCGAGTTGATTGTCTTTTGCAGAATTTTCTTGATGTTCTTGTTTGCTGCCTCGACTGCCCCATTAGTTTGCGGCCGATATAGCGAGGACTTGTGAGCCACTATCTGATATTCCTCGAAAAGATCCAGGACTTTCCCTTGGAAATGTGAGCCATTATCCGAGATGACCTCGTGGGGAACTCCGTACTAACAAATGATATTTTGCTTGATGAACTTAGCAACATCGGAGGTTTTCAATACCGAGTAGGAAGTAGCCTCCACCCACTTGGTGAAATAGTCAATGGCCACTAAGATAAACTCGTGTCCATTAGATGCCTTCGGTGTTATTCTGCTAATCACGTCGATACCCCATACTGAGAACGACCATGGTGATGTTAGATTATACAGCTGAGATGGGAGAACGTGCATGAGGTTTGCATGAATCTGACACTTATGACATCTCCGTACAAACTGAATACAATCTGTTTCCATCGTCATCCAAAAGTACCCTTGTCGTAGGATCTTCTTGGCTAACATATTTTTACTCATGTTTGGCCCACAAACTCCTGCATGGATTTTCTTCATCAATTCTTGACCTTCTTCATTGTTGACACATAACTTGGTGACACCAGAATGTCCTCATTTGTACAGTCTATCACCACAAATGACAAACTGCGCAGATAGTCGTCGTATCGCCCGTTTTTCCTTTTTACTGGTAAACTTGGGATATTCTCTTTTCTCTATGAAATTCTGAATGTCAAGGTACCATGGAAGGCCGTTAGTGCTTTCTTCAATAGTAGCTGTCATCTCGTATGCCAGCTTTCTTTTATGCTCTATTATCAGAGGTCTCATCCATACTCTGGGTGGTATGTCAATCATGGATGCTAGGGTGGCCAGTGCATCGGCGAACTTGTTCTGCAGTCTCGGTACATGGGTAAAGATTATTAACTCAAAGCATGGTATCAACTTCCCCAGCTCTTGATGGTAGAGAATTAAGGTTAAATCTCTGACCTTCCATTCTCCTCTTGCTTGTGAAACTACTAGTGCTGAGTCTCCGATGACTTCCAGCTTTCTTGCCCCTAGTTCTAAGGCTGCCTCTAGTCCAGCTAAGCATGCTTCGTACTCGGCCTGATTGTTAGTGACTTCAAAATTGAGTTTTAGGGATAGCAGAACATGTGATTCGTCGGGAGTGACAAGGAGGACTCCTATTCAATAGCCATATTGATTGGATGCGCCATCAAAATATAAAGTCCATTTGTCATCCCCGACTTTCATCAGTTGTTCATCAGGAAACTAGAACTCTGTATCTTCACTCCCTTCAGCCGGTTGGTCGGCTAGAAATTCTGCCACTACTCTGCCATTGACTGACTTCCCGATGATATATTGTAGATCAAACTCAGATAATAGCAGTAACCATCGAGCCAGTCTTCCTGTCAGTGCCAGCTTTTCAAACAGATACTTCAACGGATCTATTCGGGAAATGATGTTCACCGTGAAAGATAGCATATAATGCCTTAATTTTTGGGAAGCCTAAACGAGGGCCCAGCATGTCTTTTTCAGCGGTGTGTATCGTATTTCTGACCCAGTCATTTTCTTGCTTATACAGTAGAAAGCCTTTTCAATTCCAATCTCACCTACTTGTGCCAGCATGTATCCCATTGCTGAATCAGTTACTGACAAGTAAAGAATCAGTGGCCTGTCAGGTTCGAGAGGAGCTAAAATAGGAGGGTTTTGTAGGTACTCTCGCACAGCATTGAAGGCATCTTGGCATTTCTAATCCCATTTAAATTCAACCCCTTTTTTCAGCAGATGAAAGAGCGGCTCGAAGGTAGTTGTCAGCTTTGCAATGAGTCGGTTGATAAACTATATCTTACCCAGAAAACACCTGACTTCTCGCTCAGTCCTCGAAGGAGGCATTTCCAAAATCGTTTTAATCTTTGAAGGATTGACTTCAATTCCCCGTTGAGTGATCATAAATCTAAGCATTTTTTTGGCAGTGACTCCGAAGGCGCATTTCTGTGGGTTGAGTCGCATCTTGTACTTCCGAATTCTTTCAAAGAATTTTCGCAGCGCTATGATGTGGCCATCCCGATCCTTGGATTTGACTATCATATCATCCACGTACACCTCGACCACCTTATGTATCATGTCATGCAGTAGAGTAGTGGCAGCCCATTGATAGGTTGCCCCTGCATTCTTTAGACCGAATGGTATCACACGATAACACTAGGTCCCCTAGGATGTGGTGAACATCGTCTTTTCTCTGTCCTCGGGATCCATTAAAATCTAATTGTATCCGAAGAAGCCATTCATGAATGACAGTAAGCCATGCCCTGCTGTGCTGTCTACTAAGACGTCGATGTGCGGTAGTGAAAAGTCATTTTTTGGGCTAGCCTTGTTAAGATCCCAAAAATTCACGCAGACTCAGATACGATCGTCTTTCTTTAAAACTGGCACTATATTGGCTACCCATTTTGGATACTCGATTACCATTAGAAATCCAGCGTTGATCTGTTTGGCAACCTCTTCTTTGATCTTCAGAGCCTATTCTGGCCGGATCCGTCTTAATTTTTGTTTGACCGGTTTAGCATCGGGGTACAGGGGAATATGGTGTTGGAAAATATCAGGGTCAATTCCAGGCATATCTTCGTAAGACCATGCAAACACATCTTTAAATTCTTTTAATAAAGTTATTAATTGTTCTTGTTCAGCTAAGGATAAAGAAGAACCAATTTGAACATTTTGCGGGTTAGTTTCATCACCCAGATTTATTGACAAAGTTTCTTCAATTATTGGTTGGGCACGCATTTCTTCTTCTCTTTTTATTAAAAGTTTTATTTCCTCGGAGATATTCCCGTCGAATTCAAAATCGTCGGAAGGCATATGAAATAAGTCGAACAAAGCAGAGTAACCAGAAATCTTATTCATTTCATTAAGAACAATGGGAATTACAAACTCAATGGTAAAAGCAGGGAGAGGAGCACTAACAGACGTGCCCTTAATTATAGACTCCAACTCAAACTTGGACTTGGGATAGATGACCTGCACACCAGAAGACTCGATGGACCAATTCTTTACTTTCTTTGTGGCCGCATCGACGATGAGTTTGGTGCAATCTGTCGGTGCGCTAAAGCCTATCATGAAACAGTCCGATCCAGTTATACGCAGCTGAGTCATCTTCTCGTTAAACAGCATTCCCAGGTCGGTACCATCGAGTCTGTCAGCCCAATCTTTCTTCTTTTTTTCCTTCTCTCCTTCCACTGTTTCTTCCTCCTCTGTGTCAGATAACTGATGGCTAAAAAAGATCTCCAACCCTGGCAGCTATGGACTGGTCTCTTCATCAATCCACGGTTCTGGAAAGCCACCATACGGGAAATCTTCCCCTTCTTTGACGAAGTATCCATTGAGTGTCCCAGAATAATTGGCCTTTCGCCTCCTTCTAGGCCCTTCCAGATCTTCTTCCGTTGGTTCATACCCAAGACCAAAACGGTGCGAAGTCAGCAATACCTGAATGGGTTCCGAGATTCCTTGCTGCTTATGCCCTAATCCCATACCGGGAAAGAAGGACATTTTTCTCATCATTGTTAAAGCTCATGGGTTAACATACCTTTCTTCCTCATTCATCAGCGTCTGAATGGCCTGTACTTCATCAAGCTGAAAACCACTGAGCAACACATCATCTTCACTATATTGAACTTCTAGCAGAGTGGTGCCCTCTCCTCCCTTTAGAAAAAGAATACTGTCCTCTCTGTGAATGGTCAAAATTGCCCCATCCTTTATCAATTTTAGTTTCTGGTGAAGGGTAGACGGCACTGCCTGAACATTCGGGTCATGTAGCCACGGCCTACCCAATAGCAGATTGAAGGAAACCGGTACGTCTAGCACGTGAAACTCAACTGATGTCTCCAATGGACCCACTGAAACGGCAAACGACACCAGTCCTAATACATCCCTTCTTGTGTTGTCATAGGCTCGTACTCCTTGATTGCAAGGAGTGGACTGGTATGGCCTCATCCCTAAGCAGACGGCTGTTCTCAATGGGCAAACGGTCAAGGCAAATCCATTATCAATAAGGGTCACTGGGACCCATTTTTCTAGGCACTTGACGGTGATGTGAAGCGGCTTGTTGTGACTTTTTCCTTCAGTGGGCAGATTTTTATCAGAGAAAGAAATGACTTTTGGTTCAGCCGTCGGCAGAATCAGTCCAATCAATTGCTCTGGGGTGGCTTCTATCGGAATGTTGGCTTTATTCAAAACTTTCAGCACGGCTTGCCTGTGTTTGTGCGAGGCCATCAGTATCCCCCAAATGCTGATGTTGGCTTACGCCTTTTTTAACTATCTCAATATGGCATCATCTTCCTCCTCTTGCTCTGTCTCTTTTTCTTTTTCACTTGGCTGTCCCTTCTCTAGCTGAGCTGGCTTAAAATGTCGTCCACTTCTAGTTAGGTGTTCCACGCCGTCTTCGGGGTCCCATAACCTTGGCATCACATTATCAGTCTGTCTTACTTCGTTTACATGCAGAGGGCTTTCGAACGCCCACAAATCATTTAGGTCACTAATAGTTGCCCTTTCTTTTATTTCCTGATCATCTTCGATAGCCCATGTATTGTCAACCTCCCCCCAAATATCTTCTTCGATGAAGTTAACTTGTTGCTCCTGAGGGGCCCAAAAATCAGTGCATTCGGTCCCATCAGATTTCAACACAACCCTGACCAGCCAATAAGATTGTATGTCGTCAATGTATACTTTCTCCTCAAAAAGTCAGGAAAGGGTGATTCCATCAAGTACATGGCCGAACCCATAAGGTCGAGTCAGGTAATCCAATGGCCAGTCCTCCTCTTCATTGCGCTCCTTCTCTTGTTGGTAGGTTTGGATCATCGGTCGATACCATTCCTAGGAATCATCATTCCATTCTTTCATCTTGTCATGACTGCCTCTTATCATCATGAATGAGCATATTTTTTGGTTCTCAGTTATTGAAACATGAGGGAGGGGTAGGTGTGCTGAGCAGATGTGCTGACTCGGGTCCCTCCAATTCTCCTAAAGACGTGTAATTTACCCCAGCCTGCCTGGCATGATTTAGCAGCGGGTTAGTAGTAACATTCGGCTTTGGGGTAGCTGATGGAGGGGGGATCACTTTGTTGTCAATGAGATTCTGGATCTCATGACGGAGCCTCATACATTTGTCAGTTAAATGCTCGTGGCCTTGGTGGAAGGCACAGTATTGGGAGGCATTGTACCTCGGAGGAAGTGGATCAGGAACAGGCATGGGGTCCAATGGCTTGATGAGCCCCTTCTCGATGAGTCGATTCAGGGCGGTGGATAAAGAAATATTGAGGGGAGTGAAGACCCTCCTCAGCTTTTGTTGCTGTTGGCCATTGTCTGACTGCAGAAGGTTATTTGCTAAATGGGTGAAAGAAGAAGGATTTAAAAGGTTCACCTTGCTCGAGCGAGCAGCGGATGGATTTTGGTTGGTTGTGGGGAAGGTCCTTCTTAGTGGTTTTTGGCTTGGCTCGACTTTTTCAATGTCTCCAAACTGAATTGCATCCTCTATTTAAACCCCAGCGTCAAACAATTGCTTGAATGTGGAAAGAGGCTGTGTGATCAAATAGCGTTTCAGGGGAGGCTGAATATTCTTCACTACGATCCTGACTTGCTCTTTCTCGGAGGGATGGTTCGTCATTTTTGAAGCCTTACCCCTCCAGCGGGTCAAGAAATCAACAAAAGGCTCCCTATTTTCTTGGCGAGTGGTTTCTAACTCTCGAGTTGTTACATCTAACTGGACATTATAACTGTACTGACTGACGAAACTGTAGCTATGTCCTCCCAAGTTCTGGTCTTTGCTACATCAAGGGAAAGAAACCATTGTATTGAGGCACTATTCTATCTATTTTCATCATCGGATTCGCCTGAGATTAGGCGGGGTCAAATTAGGGTGTCAACAGTGCCTAACACCTTCTATTTTTGTACCTTATCCCCCGAACCCTCTTTTTCTCTGGTTATGTTTTTTAAAAAACCCATAGCCTTCTTTTTATTTTTCTTGATTTTTCTCAAAAATCAAGTGGCGACTCTATTTTTTTAAAAAAGATGCTCAGATATCTTGGATTTTTTTGTTTGAAAAGAAAAGAATGTTTTTCTAACAATAATAGATATTCTGTGAATCCCTTCTCGACCCCAAAACATCTGCAGATGCCGATTGGTGGGACTACCTGTTAGAGGCAAAACTGCCAAGATCATTATTTTTATAAACGATTTTTGGTAAAAAAATTAACTGGATAGACAAACACCGAAATAAATTTTAGATGAAACTTTTGATATCGAACGATCAAAATTAAAATCTGTGCAACCAAAATTAATTTAGAAGAATAACATTTACAGGTCGATTCTTCAACTACGATTTTGATTTCGAATTGAAACTCCCGTCAGACCTTCTACTGTATTTTCTTATGCGATTCTCGAATATAGTGTGAGTTATAATCTATCGAGAACTCATACAGGCAGAACCTGAACAGCTTTAGTATTGAAGATAAGTTTTGAATATAGTTCAGCCTACCCGTATATTTATAGGGTTATAGTAGGAATTTGTTGAGTAATTATAAATAAGACTTCTAAGGTGACATAGATACCCATCCAGTAGTTTCCGCAATTAAGCAAATCTCATATTGGTATCAGCAATTATGAAAACCTTGCAACGATTTCTGTAATTTTCATAAAACACTAAGTTACAGTTTACATTGTTAAAGAACTATAATTGCACTTAGCCCACAATCTCAAGACCATCTTGTATTGAACTCCTATTATTAAATGTTTAGCATTTCTTCCCACGTTAAGATTTTCAATACTTGCAAATTTAAATTTAATTATTGACAATTTAATTTAATCGACATCCTGAAATTCTTTAAACCCTTCTGTTTAACTTATTTGACCAGCAAATAATCCAATTCACCTGCAAAGTTTGGCCTGGTCAAAACTTATAAGTTTCTTTAAAGGAGTATCGTCATTCCCGATCTTTCGGGACATAGATTCCGTTAATAATTAATATTTACCATATAAATAATACCGCTATTCAACTAACTGAAAATATAAACCAATATAAGATCGCACCCTCTAATGAATCAAAATAACGAATATTAAATATATGTAAATTAATAATTATTTTAGAATTAAGAGCATAAACACTCTCATAATAATCTTGGGATGCGAATTAATTTATATAGTTAGTATAAAATTAATTACCCCAACATGTCCCGTTCAATACACACAAAGTGTACTAACACAGAGAGTTGGAGTAATAAACAATACTATTATCTACTTTCTGTAACCAAGATAGAGTTAGTGTTGGAATACTAAAAATCATATTTTTAGTATTTAATTTTATTTTAATAAAATTAATTTTCTATTTTATGAAAAATTTTATGAGTAATGTATGTATATCATTTCTTTGTTATGCATGGATATCTAATATTCTGTATAGTATTTAATCTGGTGTGTAACGTATGGTTTACACACAGAAGATTAGATTTTAGGTTATTGCAGAATATAAGTTTTATATTCACAGTTTAGATAGAAATGGACATACCATCAGTACGACTGTGGCACAGAGTTTTAGTAGGCCTATCTTGGTTACGGGGAACAGATAATAGCGTCGTTTGTTGTTTCGACTCTTTGTGCCAGTACGCTTTGTGTGTATTGAACGGAACATTTGGCGTAATTAATTTTATACTGACTATATAAATTAATTCACATCTCAAGATTATTATGAGTAGTGCTTATCATCTTAATCATGAAATAATTATTGATTTATATATATTTAATATTTATTGTTTTGATTCAATAGAGGGTGTGATCTTATATGGGTCTATATTCTGGGTGAGTTGGGTAGCGGTATTATTTATATGAAAAATATTAATTATTGACGGAATCTACATCCTGAAAGATCGGAATTGACGATACCCCTTAAAGAAGCTTATAAGTTTTGACAGGGCCAAACCCTGCAGGTGGATTTGGTTATCCGAGAGTCAAATAAGTTAAGCGGAAGGATTTAAGAAATATCAAGATACCGATTAAATTAAATTATCAGTAATTAAATTTAATTGGCGGGTATCGAGAATTTTAACGTAAAGAGAAATGGTAAGCATTTAATAACAGGAGCTCAATGCAAGAAGGTCTTGAGATTATGGGTCAGAGTATAATTATAGTTCTTTAGTGGTGTGAACTATAATTCAGTATTTTATAGAAATTACAGAAACCGCTGGTAGGTGTCTATGTTCTACTAGAAGTCTTACTCATAATTACTCTACAAGTCCCTGCTGTAGCCTTATATATATGGGTTAGGCTGAACCAGTTTCATATCATATGTTATATTTTGTCTTTCAAAACTAAAGATATCTGGGTTCTGTCAGTGCGAGTTATCGATAGTTCGTAACCCACACTACGTTCGAGAATCGTGTAAGGGAATACAGTAGAAGATCTAACAAGAGTTTCAACTCGAAATTAAATCGTAGTTGAAGAATCGATTGACAAAAGGAATTCTTCTTAATTAACTTTGGTTGCACGAATTTTATTTTGATCGTTCATTGTCAATATTTTTATCTGGAGCCCGTTTTGGCGTTTGCCCATCCAATTAATTTTTTACTGAAAATCGTTTGCAAAAATAATGATCTTAGTAGTTTTGCCTCCAACAATTGGTGTCACAGCCATTTTTTTTTGTTTACGGTTATCAGGGTCGGGTAGTTTTAGAACTCTTGCTAACTTTGTTTTGCAGGTATTTTAATCCCGATTTTATTATCATCATTTATTTTCATATTTGGTTGAATGCGTGGATGATCATTAATTATTTTTTTCCCACGGGGGTTGACCGTGATAAATAAATTTTTTTAAGATCGAATATGAGTCTACGGGACATAAGTTTCGATGTAAAAATTTTATATTCTTTAATTTTTCTTAGTTTATTAGAAAGAAAAAAATAAGAACATGTACGGAAGAACGAAACAGCGGCAACCGGCGGTAGTTGGCAGTGGCAATCGGTGTTTTTTTTGCTTTGTAATTTTTTTTTTCAATTTTTTTGGATAAAAAAGGTGCAAAATAGCTGCCGCAGCAGCCAAACAAAAAGTTTCAACGACGCAAACAGCAGCAGTTTCAGCGATGCACGCAGGCAATAAGCAGTTTGGTTGTCTGAAGTTTGGTTGGCAGTGTTTTTTTTTAAGCAAAACACTGAAAATGTTTTCCATCCAAACACAAGCAATGTTTATCCAAACAAGGAAGCTAATTCAGATAAGAATTTTGAAGCCTATCATTTTAAACAGGAGACTGAAACTCTTTAGAGTTTCGATTCGATAATAAAACTAGGATATATATCTTGCTTTTAATTTAATTTTTTATATATTAACTGCGTGAATGATAAATATTGATTTTATTTATCCTGTTAATTTTATTAATTCAAATTTTTGGTTTTAATTAAAATATTTTGTAATGAAAAATAAAATTAAGTTTTTTTTAATTAATTAATTTTAATTAAATAAA
>JAULJZ010219800.1:0-17824 GCA_032270985.1 Heliamphora pulchella | reverse complement strand
GGTATGTTGTTGTGACATCGTATAGAACTTGTCATTACCTAGCAGGCCTTAAGTGGTTCAGGACTAGGGTAATGGGCTGGAGTCTATAGTTGTTGCCTTTGTCTTGAGTTGACATAGTCACTACGACGAGGCAATGGGATATTAGTGACTTGTGGTTCCGCTTCCGTTCTATTGGTATTTTCTCTTATTTCTTCCAAAACAATATTGCTTTTGGGCCTGTGGTTCATAATAGAATTCTCTTCCAAGAATCGGGTATTGGTGCTAACAATGACCTTCTGATCCTTAGGATTATAAAATAGACCACCCTTCATTTCCTTGGGATACCTCACAAAGAAACAAATTTCTGTCCTCGGTTTTAACTTACCCGAGTTCTCTTTCAGCACATGTGCTGGACATCTCCAAATCCAAATGTACTTCAGATTAGGCTTACGCTCGGCCCACAATTATGTGGGAGTAGAAGGTACTAACTTAGAAGGTACTAAATTCAAAATGTAAGCCGCTATCTCTAATGCGAGTCCCCAAAACGAATCAAATAATCCTGAATAACTCATCATGGACCTTAGCATCTCCATAAGAGTCCTATTTCTTCTTTTTGCTACACTATTCTACTATGGAGTGCCAAGTGTAGTTAACTGGGATATAATCCCTTCTGATGATAGGTACTTCCAAAACTCTCCAAAGAGGTATTTCTCACCACGGTTGGGTCGTAGTGATTTGATACTTTTATCCAGACGCTTCTCCTTCTCTGCCTCCTCCTTGAATTCTTTGAATTTCTAAAAGCATTTAAACTTATGGTGCATCAGGTAAATATATCTATAACTTGAGTAGTCATCATTAAAACTGATGAAGTACTCAAAGCCACATCTAGTTTGGATTGTCATAGGACCACACATATCAGAATAAATCATTTTCAACAGTTCTTTAGCTTTATAACCTTTGGCCAAAAAAGGCTTCTTGGTCATCTTACCCTCTATGCAGGATTCACAAACTAGAAGTGCCTCCACTTCTAATGAACTCAAAGGTCCATCTTCTACCAATCTGTTTATCATTTTTAGATTAATATGACCCAAGCGTAAGTGCCTAAAAAACGTTTGGTTCATCTAAGAAGAAAACTTTTTCTTATACGGTAAATTAGATGTGTTATTCAATTCAGTTAGTTGTAGTGTAGGAGAGATAGGAGATACGACATACAGATCATCTACCAATGTACCAGAACAAATAAAATATTTATTTTCTTCACAACTATAGAGTCATCAAAATGAACAGAATATTTGTCTTTTATTAAACTAGAAATCGAAATTAAATTTCTTCTAATCGAAGGTACATAAAGACAATCTTTTAGAAATAATATCTTATCTCTACTAAAGCTGAGAGTGACATCTCCTTTCGCAACTGCTGCCACAATTGTATTATTGCCTATATGCAGGTATATTTCTCCATCACTAAGTATTCGGGTTTCTTAAAACCCTTGCAATAAATTGCAGACATGATTAGTGGCTCCCATATCTATACACCAGGTACCGATAGATAACACTACTAAACATGTTTTTCAAACTAATGAATAGAAATTATCCTGATTGTTCAACTTGTTGAGATAAACTAGACATTATTTTTTCTAGCGCCGTGTCTGGTTACAGTGAAAACATCTGCCTTTCGGCTTTTTCACACCAACTCGTGGCCCACTAACTACCTTGAAAATTGTGTCACCCTATTTTTGAACCTTTTCCTTCTTCATGTCTTTCGGCCCAGAGGAAGAACCTTTTTTAGAAACAAACACATTTCCTGGTATTGAAAGAATACCCTTGGTAGTTAAAGCTATATCCAAGTTACTTTTTCAGTCAATAAAATTCGATCCCATTAGTTTGTTTTCTTTGAGTATTGAAGCGAGTAGATTGAAAGTCATTTTATTCTTGAGAATCACATAATTAAAAATAACCGTTAATTACGATGAGCAATACTTTGAATTTATTTTAATTTAGTTCCCTCTACTATTTTAAAAGAAATTTCCCAGTAGTCTAGTACCCTGTGAATAGCATGCCTTGATGGAAGGACGTCTACTATCCATTGTTTGTCCAGACATGCCAATTCTTATTAATTTTACTATCTAGGAAACTGACCCTGACGAGTAAAATTAAATAGCTGACATAATTTTGGTCCAACATATAATAGCAGTGACTCAGATAGAGATGATACTATTATATACAGGTAAGTGTTAACCATCACCTAATCCCAAATTAATCACTTTGCAATGAACCATTCAGATGGAGAAGTGATCCACACTAACAATTATCCAGAATTATCCCTGAAAGAGATTTGTACTGGCGATACCGCAATTATTCTGTCCGATAGGGAGGAAGGCTTTACTGCCAACACGCAGAATTTAATTACATCACCTACAAACTGGTGATGGAGATCGCGGGATTTATCTGTGAATAAATTTTCTCTCCCACTTAGATTTTTAAAATATTTTTGAGGGTTATAAAAATTTATTTAATTAAAATAAATTTATTAATTTAAAAAATCACACGATTTGAAAGATTCAAACATCTTTCCGTGTACACGATTCCAAAGATTTCAGTTTGCCAAACCATCTTTTCGTGTTTTAATGTGTAACAAATAAAATTCAATAAATACACAGTTTTTTCTTCAGCTTTTCAACTAAGGTAGTGATTAAAGGCATTTAATTATTTTATTTTTTGTCACATTTTTTGAAAAATAATAATTTATTTAGATTAAACATTTTTTTATTTAATTAATTCAAAATTTAGAATTAATTTTCATGTTTTTCTAAGATATCCGATTTTATAAAGAAATCATTTTAAACGTGATATTTTGTAAAAAATAAAATATCTAAAATTTTTTCATTTAATTAAAAATTTTAATTAACAAAAAAACTTAATTTTATTTTCTTTTACAAAATATTTAATTAAAATCGAATTTTTCGAATTAATAAAATTACAGAAAAATATAAAATAGATATACATCATACACGCAGTTCATATGAATATAAATGCAAGATATGTATATATTCCGATTTTATGATTAATACGGAACTCTAAAGAGTTTCAATTTCCTGTTGAAGATAAGCTGTAAGAATCATTTTTTGAGTCAGCTTCTTATATCCCGATTGCATCAGAATTTCCTGATACACTGTGATATACTAATATATCATATGAGGATCAAAACATATCAAAAACACTCGATCAAAACAGACCGGACCAAGCCATCGCCGCCGCAAGTCCACCAGCCTCGCCACCAGCTCCGCCGCTCCGGCCACTTCAGGTGGCTTTTATCGCCTTCTTCGTACTCTGTTTTTATTGCCATTTATTTCTAAAAAATCTCAAAAAATACTACTTTTCTATCAAAAAATCAGAACGAAAACTGCTCAAAAAATAGCTTTCGATGAGCCCTGAAATAGCTACCGCCGCTACCCTGCGCCGCCGCCCACTTTAGCGCGTTTGGGCTTTTTTTGGTGGTGTTTTTAGCTCTCGTTTTTTTTAAATAGCACTAATATCTAGCAACATGTTGTTTCGAAGAACGCCTCGAAAATAGTCCCAAAAAGCCTCCAAAAATAACCCCGCACTGTCGCCTATTTTTCTCCACTATTTTGATGCTGTTTTTTTTTTCCCACTTTTGGACTATTTTTCCAGTAGTAATTTACTGCTACTTTATGCCTAAAAACCTGCTCAAAATCTATGTTGAAAACAATGCCAAAAACCATCAAAAAATGGACTCGAATCGCCGCCAGGTGTGCCGCCGAGTGGGCTATTTTTTTGCTATGTTTTTTTAATGTTTTTGGGACCTGTTTTTATACTATTTTTAAGCATAAGAACTACAGAAAAAACTGCTAAAAAACTTATCAAAAAATCCATGGAAAAACACCACAATCCGTGGTCCGTAACTTTCGAAACCACCGCTGGTGCCAGTGCCGCCACATGTTCTTCGTGTTATTGGATATTCATATTTGTTCTTAAATATTCTAAATTGATATTTAAAAATAAATAATTACTATTACATCGAAAACCTATGTCTTGTAAGCTCACATTCGAACTAAAAAAAACTTAAACTATCACGATCAACTCTCGTGATTAAAAAATTAATTATAATCATCATCCAAACCTTTCAATCAAACATGAAAATAAAGATGATCATAAAACCAGAATTAAAATGCCTGTAAAACAAAGTTAGCACGGTTCTAAATCTACCCGACCCCGATAAACCGTAAACAAAAAACAAAACGGCTCTAATACCAATTGTTGGAGGCAAAACTACCAAGATTATTATTTTTGTAAATAATTTTAGATAAAAAATAACTGAACAGGCAAATGCCAAAATGGGTTCAAGATAAAACTTTTGATGTTGAATGATCAAAATAAAAACCTGTGCAACCACAGTTAATTTAGAAGAATACCTTTTTGGTAGATTCTTCAACTACGATTTTTGATTTGGAGTTGAAGCTCCAGTCAGACCTTCTACTGTAATCTCTTATGCGATTCCCGAATATAATGTGCATTATGAACCTTTGAGAACACGTACCGACAGAACCTGGTCAGCTTTAGTCTTGAAGACAAGTTATCAATTTGGTTCATCCTACCAGAATATTTATAGGGCTACAGTAGGGATCTGTGGAGTAATTATGACGAAGACTTCTACTATAACTCAGATACGTATCCAGTTGTTTCTGCAATTAAGCAAACCTCTCAGCGGTATTTGTAATTATGAAAATATTACAGCAGTTTTTTCATTTTTTATAAAATACTAAATTACAGTTCACACCATTAAAGAATTGTAATTGCACTCTAAGCCATAATCTCAAGACCATCTTGCATTGAGCTCCTGTTATTAAATACTTAACTCATCTTGCATTGAGCTCTTGACAATTTAATTTAATCGGCATCTTAAAATTTTTTAAACCCTTCCGCTTAACTTATTTGACCGTTGGATAATCAAATCAACCTGCAGGGTTTGGCTTGGTTAAAACTTACAAGCTTCCTTAAGTGGGTATCGTCAATCCCGATCATTCGAGACGTGGATTCCATTAATAATTAATATTCAACATATAAATAATACCGCTATCCAACTCATCGGGTGTCACGCCCCAAACTCCGAGTCACGAGAAATATCCAACAACAACCATACAGAACACCCAACCCAATGTTATACTCTCAAAATATAGCATACATGCATTTAAATATATCGCCCTTAGGCTTACAACACGCGGTTCCAACACCGCAAACATGTAAACATACATGGTTATAAAAGAAACAAAAAGGAAGATCACAATTCTTTCGGCCCTCTGGTACCTCCAAATCAATCATCTTGACCGATACCTGAAAAATATTTCAAATCCCACACCGTGAGCTAAAGCTCAGCAGAAACTAGACAAACATGAAAATATAAGCAAAACATTCTTGGAAAACGATATGCAATTTTCGATCACATGAGCCATAAAAATGATTTTATATATATAACAACTCACCAGAGCTCTGAGGAAAAACAGTTTTAGATCTTAACTCATACAAGTCTAAGATGAAAACATTGAGAAAACGATTTTAGATTACAACTCCCAAGAGCCTCAGAAAAATAGTTTGAAAACAGTTTTGTATCGCGACTCACCTGAGCCTAGAAAATAATTTGATACATAAGCATAGTATAATGCCACACAGGCAACGGTGGGCTCCAACGAGCCTCGACTCCCATGAGCCTTACATGCAACACATGCAACACAGTTATAAACACCGACTGGCACGAGCCATAACAGAAAATAGGTATGTGTATGCAGCACAAGTATACATATATATCGACTTTTACAGGCCCAAAGAACAGTTCTATAGTAACCCGATGACACACACCCAACACAAGGATTTTCTTGGACTTCCACCGAAGGATAATAGTCCAATCTAATACATTCTCGGGCTTTCACCGAAGGATCTCAATCCCATCTATCACATTCTCGGGCTTTCACTGAAGGATCTCAATCCCATCTATCACATTCTCAACCTACGCAACACATGCCACCCTCACGACACAACACACGCGTAAATAAAACTACAGTTTCATATACACAAATCACATGAAGACTACGTTTCACATAACAACACTACTCGCTGCATAACCCAGCCCGACATCACATGCCACACACCTAGATGACCTGTCCTTTCCTCGGACAACCAACGATGCAGAAAACCAAAACCTGTCACACTAACCACCACGCACACAATCGTGCACCAACACCCTGCATTTAACCATGCACCACATACACCCATAATAGACCCACGACGCCCACCCGCGTCCAACACAAACCCACGACGCCCACACGCACCCAACGCGAACCTTCCACAAAACGGTTCTCACTAAAACCCTAAAACGTCCACTCAACCTCGGAATCGAAGCAACCAAGCTCCTTTTTAATACATACGAACATACCCAAGCCCAAAACTACTACCAAACCTCAAAAGACACACTCACAACCCGATTTCATCCAAGCAAAACCCACCCAACACATTTTAATCCCAAAAACCAACTTCTTCGAACTTAAAATAACTTTTCATGCATTTTTAAACGGTAAAAACACATATGATTTCACGTAGTACCCTTATAAGACATGAAAATCTAGGATCCTACGTCGGTGAGTTTAAAACTCGACACCTCAAAAAATGTACTTCGTCAAAACGAGAATCCATCTGGATGAACGTGAAGCCCTCGACATGAATAACACAGATCCATTATCCGATCATCAAAAGCCGAGCCCTGGGTCCTCGAAAGCTATAAAGAAGGTAGAGAAAACTTGTAGAGAGAGACAAAATGGAGGAAAAGATATTTTCTTGGCTCAAAAGATATTTTGCAAGCTTTGTAGATATTCGCGCCCAGTCACCACCGCTCAAGCGCTCAAGACCCGCTCAAGTGGACCCCTATTGACATAACACTCTGCCACCATCTCGCTCAAGCGCACAACCACCGCTCGAGCAGTCACCCACCGGCCCAACTCTCGCCACCAGCTCGCTCGAGCGCACAACCACCGCTCGAGCGGTCAATGCTGGGAAAACAAACCTAAACCAAGAGACAAAACCAACCCTCCGCATGCATAACAAACATATAAACATGCAGTTCTAAAACGGTTAAAACCATAACCAACATGTCGAAAAACATCGTGAAAATTAGAATGGGTCAGGGTCTCACATCCGGAATATAGACCCATATAAGATCACACCCTCTAATGAATCAAAATAACAAATATTAAATATACGTAAATCAATAATTATTTCAAAATTAAGAGTATAAGCACTCTCATAATAATCTTGGGGTGTGAATTAATTTATATAGTCAGTATAAAATTAATTACCCAAATGTGTCCTATTCAATACACACAAAGTGTACTAGCACAAAGAGTCGGAACAATAGACGACGCTATTATCTGTTTCCCATAACTAAGACAAGTCTACTAAAATTCTGTACTACAGTCGTACCGATGGTATGTCCATTTCCATATAAATTGTGAACAAATGCTTATATTCTACAAGAACCTAAAATCTGATTTTCTGTGTGCAAGCCGTATTCTACACACCAGATTAAATACTATACAGAATATAGGACATCCATGCAAAACATAAAAAAAATGATATTGCATACATTGCTCATTAAGATTCTTATAAAATGAAAAATTAATTTTATTAAAAAATAAAATTAAATACTAAAATCAAAATAAAATCCATAGTTTTCAGTATACAACCCTAACACTACCAACTACGAATCTAACGTGGATAATCTAAGAAAAGCTTCATGAAAGATGTCTACTTATCTCTGATGAAGATTTTCAAACGGCTCCAAAGATTTATGTATATGTATACAAGCATAACTATCCATTAATAGAGCGCTACATTAATGTGCCTTCGATTTTTACGAGTTGGTTTAGCCTTAGAGTGAGATGGTAGCATTAATACAAGCGTTGGTTAGAGGTGGTGGGGTGGGAGAAGGGAGGAGGGAATGATTACTTATTTTGAAAAAGAAAAAGTGAAAATACTTTGTTTTTGTTTTCACAATTTTTGAAAACATGGAAAATTTTGTATACATTTTTTAAAATTTTGGTTAGACTCAAATTTGAAGTTCTAAGTACTAAATACAAATTCACCCAAAAATGCCTTTAAAATTGGGTTGCTATTGGGTCGTCTACTGGGGTTTGCTAGTGTGTTGGCTTTGTGGGAGTGCTACTATGGATAAGTTCTGATTGGCGAAGCTAAGAGTTGTTTGGGTTGCCTCAGTGCAACATGCTAGTAAGCAGAGTGGTGCCTGTTTGGGTTGTGTTAGGGTTGGTAAACTGAAAACAATCTTTTTAGTATTTAATTTTATTTTAATAAAATTAAAATTTTATTTTGTGAAAATCTTAATGAGTAATGTATGCATATCATTTCTTTGATATTATGCATGGATATTCTTTATTCTGTTTAGTATTTAATCTGGTGTGTAGAGTACGGTTTACACACAAAAAATTCGATTTTAGATTCTTGCAGAATATAAGTCTTATGTTCACTATTTTAATCGAAATGGATATACTATCGGTACGACTGTAATACAAAGTTTTAGTAGACCTGTCGTGGTTACGAAAATCAGATAATAGTGTCGTCTATTGTTCTAACTCTCTGTTCTAGTATACTTTGTGTGTATTGAACGGGACACATTGGAGTAATTAATTTTATACTAATTATATAAATTAATTTACACTCCAAGGTTATTATGAATAGTGCTTATGCACTTAATTCTAAAATAATTATTGATTTGCGTATATTTAATATTTGTTGTTTTGATTTACTAAAGGGTGCGATCTTATATGGGTCTATATTCCTAGTGAGTTGGATAACGATATTATTTATATGGTGAATATTAATTATTGACGGAATCCACGTCTTGAAAGATCAGGATTGACGACACCCCTTAAGGAAGCTTATAAATTTTGACCGGGTCAAACCCTGCAAGTGGATTTGATTATTCGGCGGTCAAATAAGTTAAGCAGAAGAGTTTAAGGAATTTCAAGATGCTGATTATATTAAATTGTCAATAATTAAATTTAATTAGAGGGTATCGAAAATCTTAACGTGGAGAGAAATATTAAGCATTTAATAACATGAACTCAATGCAAGATAGTCTTGAGATTGTGGGTCAGAGTGCAATTATAGTTCTTTAGTGGTGTGAACTATAACTTAGTATTTTATAAAAATTACAGAAACAGCTGCAATGTTTTCATAATTGCAGATACTGCTACGAGGTTTGCTTAATTGCGGAAACCACTGATACACGTATCTGTATTCCACTAAAAGTCTGACACATATTTACTCCACATCGCTTAAGGGAATACAGTAGAAGATCTTACGGGAGTTTCAACTCGGAATCAAATCGTAGTTGAAGAATCGACCCGTAAAAATGTATTCTTCTAAATTAACTTTGGTTGCACGGGTTTTATTTTTGATCATTTGATTTGAAAAGTTTTATCTGGAGCCCGTTTTGGCATTTGTCCGTCCAGTTAATTTTTATCGAAAATCGTTTACAAAAATAATGATCTTAGCAGTTTTGCTCCAACAGATTGAGGCTTGGCTATGTTGGTTTGTCTTGCTGCTTATGTTGCTGCTTGCTGAGATGGAGCTGTTGGTCTGGGATATCTCGCTTGGTTGGAAGTGTTGTTAGTTTGCTTGTGTTCTTGTTTTCTTGCTTGTGTTGTTGGTTGGCTTCTTGCCAACCATATGGCTTTTTTTCCCCTCTAGAAAGTTTGATGCCTTTTTGTAAGGGAGTTCCTTCCCTTTAGATGCTATTCTTCCTATCTTAATAATATTCTCTTTTGCCGATCAGAAACAAAATGAGTTTAACCATCTCAGATCATAAGATCGTAAGGGCAGTTTATGCCTTTTCGAGGATCCGTGATTTCACTGTTTAAGGACATTAAAATGGTTTCTAATCACTTACTCAACTCGAATCATGTTCCCAAACACTCCCATGATAATCTAAAATTTTGTTTCACTCCAAAAGTGAGGAAAGAAAGGTGCATTACAATAGATTTTCTACTATATATTCCGAATAAGATTTCATTACATAATTCCAAAGACTTGAATGGAATTACTAGTTATTATTGAATTCCTTAGAAATGAGAATCTCATTCCCTATCTAAAATCTAGTAATCCAAACATAACCCAAGTGGTTTGATACTAGACACATCACACAATTTGTTGGTCCAAAACTTCCCAACTAATGAACATAATGAATCAGACTATACTTTAATAGCACAAGAAGATACATCCAAAAGGCACATTTGGCCAAAAGGGTTTCAACAGATTCTACGATTTGACAAAACCAAACCTATAACAATCTACTATTATCTTAGTTATATGCACATATCAACTTTTACAACTTTTTTAATACATCACGGCCATGTTTGGATGTGGGAAAGGAAAGGGGTGATGTGACTATTTAAAAATAGTTCTATATAATCCTATGTTTGAGAAGCACTTGGAGGGGGGGTTAGAAAAACCCCAAACTAACTTAGCACACCCATTGGGGGACTAGCTCAATCCCTAGAGAGTGGGTTGGTTAGTCTTGGGACTATTTTGAATATTTACGTATATCAAAAAATTTAATCTCACTAAAATCACGTTAAAGCAAACAACGTATTAATTATCCTTAGATTATCCTATTCTCAACCAAACACCATTCAGTACAAAAAGTACTACACTAATAATTCAATCCATAAGACTCAAGCATTAAAAATTTGAATACAACAATTATCCCATATAATTCAATCCATAAGACTCCAGCATTAAAAATTTGAATACAACAATTATCCCATAAAAATAGTCCTTCAACTAAACGAGCCCCAATAGCATTGAAAGTGATAACAAGTACTATTATTTTACCAAGTTTTGGGCGTGTGAAATCAATTGTAAAAACATCATGTACACAGTTTTAGTAAATTAGAAAATTCTAAAATCAAAACATCTTACTTTCTATGTTGAAGTGCTTTGCAATTGGATTCTCCTTAGAAAAATTAGAAAATTGGTCTTAAACCCTTAAAGTAGCGTCGATTTTTTTTCATCAAGTAGAAAAGTTTTTCATGCGCAAGGTCTATGCAGCAATGAGTTCGTCATCCATAGGTCCTGTATTTGACACATGTAAGTTTTCTTGACGAAAATACCCTTATTTTGTTAAGATTCGCTTAGATTCATAATATATTTGAATTCGAAAAGTGATATTGTGATCCCCTTATGAATTTGCACGTAAAGCATTTGTTATATCGATTTTACGAATTCGCACGCAAAGCAGCTGGAGTTTGGGATTTCTCAATGCGAACTCATGTGATCTCATTGGTTTGTGTTTTTGCGATCTGTGTTTGGATTTATTATTGCGATCTTTGTTTTGATTTTAGCTCAAAAACTAGTTTGTGTTGCGCGATATCTGGTTCGATTTGTTATTGCGATATCTGTTTCAATTTCTCATTGCGATCATTGTGTTGACATTTGTGGTCTTGTTTTGTGATATTCGGTTGATAAATTATGGATGATTCTCTTATGCTTTTCTGCAAATATAGAATGTGTATGAGTGTTGTAAAAGTAAAACCAGGTTTCTTGTTAGATGATATATTGGATTGTGTTTGTAGAAAGTGAAAGAACCTAAAACGTGGAAGATTTTTTCTTACATACTCGTTGTCTGATCATTCTAATTGTATGCTTGTTGATGATGATGATTTTGAGAATATGGTGTCGCTTGTTGGTCGTCTTGGTGTTGATCATGTGGATGTTTCTGTGAGTGATGAGAGCTGTGAGTCTGATAGCACTAGTAATCAAGAATGAATTGGTATTGAAGGTAGTTCTAGTAGATGTTCTGATGCTACTAGTAACCAAGAAGGAGCTATTATTGAAAGTAGTTACAGTAGGGGTTCTGATGTTGTTGATGTTGCTGATGTTGATTCTCTTGAAAAATTATGTCATCACCAAGAGACTTTACTATTGTCATCTGGTTGGGCTGGATTAATTAGTCATGTTGGTTAGTGTTTTAAGGGTGGAGTTAATAATTTTAGGTGTTGTTTGGAAAAATATGCTATTGAGGTTGGGTTTTCATATGATCTTTTGAAGAATGGTAAAGTAGAGTAACTGCAGCTTGTTGCTTGAGGGGATCTACCTGTTGTAAGTGGTTTGTTCATTCGACTTTGGATAGATCGAATGGCTTCTTTTATATTAGGAGTTTAGATAATGAGCATAGTTGTGGTGGGACATTTCGAACTTCTAAAAGTAAGCGCATGAGTTTGAATTTGGTTGCTAGTGCAATTATTAATTAGGTTCGTGATAAGCCATTAGCGAAACCAATTGATGTTGTTAGATTCTTTACACAACAGTATGGTCTTACAATATCTTATCATCATGTTTGGTTGGGTGTTGAGAATTCAGCTATATAATGATTATTCATTGTCATTTGATCAGCTCTGTTGGCATGTTGAGGCAGTTTTGAGTTCAAACCCTAGAAGTGTGGTTAAGATTGAGTGTGACGAGCTTAGTAAATAGTTTAGAAGATTGTTTGTGGCATTTGGTGCTTGTATTAATGGTTTCAATCACTGTCGGCCTTTGTTATCTCTTGATGGAACATTTTTAAAAGGGAGATATAAAGTGTGAGACCCTGACTCATTTTCTTTTTCAGCATTTTTCGACGCATTGTATGTGTTTTTCTTTTAGCATGTTTATATGCGTTTGATGCATAATCGGGCTTAGATATGCATGTAGGGTTGGTTCTTGGGGCCGTTGGGCGTTGTGATGTGAATTTCAAAAAAAAAAAAAAAATTTCTAGCGAGCCTATAAATATCTAGTTTTATATATTTTCAAAAGATATTGTCAAAACTTCTCAACTAAGTTTTTTTTGGCTCTGCCTTCTCTTTAACTTTTTGGGGGCCCGGGGCTTGGTTTTCGATGATTCAACTGTTGATCCTTGCTATTGGCATCGGGGGCTACGCGTTTATTCGGACAAAATTTTATTTTGCTGAAATTTGGTCTTACACATGGTTCGAGGCATCAAGTTTTGACTCAACGAGGTAGGATCCTAGACTCCTATGTCTTATAAGGGTGCTACATGTAATCATGTGCATTTTCATCGGTTAAAAATGCATGAAAAACTATTTTTTGTTTCAAAAGTTAGATGGAATCGGGTTTCGAGAGTCTCTTTTGAAGTTTTGTGGTAGTCTTGGGCTAGGGTATGTCCGAGCGTGTTGAAAAGGAAGTTTGGAGGCTTCGATTTGGGGTAAAGATGGCTGAACCTGTAGCTCAAAAATAATTTCCGCCTGGGGTCAATCGACTGTACTGGGTGGTTCAGTCGACTGGATCGTGTATTTTGGGGTTCAGTCGACTGGACTAGGAAGTCAGTCGACTGACTTGTGTTTTGGGGGAATTTTGCAAAATTCCAGTAGCTTGTTTGGGTCGACTAGGTGGGGGTCCAGTCAACTGATGTCTTGTGTGGGGCATTTAGGTTGTTTTGGTGGCTATGGTGGTTTTTCGATCAGTTGGGTTATGATGTTCTCTTGACTATCTCTCCCCAGTGGCGTTTCAATCGATTGAATTATGGGATTCTATCGATTGGACTCATAAAGACGGGTTTCAGTCATTTTTCATTTTGGTTGGTCGTGGTGAGCAGCGGTGGTTTGTTGCGTTGTCATCTTCGGGGGTGACGTGGGTTAGATTCGACGTGGGGGTGCATGGTTAGCTGCGGGTTATCGGGGCACGGTTGTGTGCGTGGTGGTTAGCGTGGGAGGTTTGGAGTTAGCCTTCGGGTTATGTGGCACATGGTGCCGTTTTGTGATACGTAGTGTTTATACGTGATTTTTTGTATTTAAAACTCTAGTTTTATTTATGCATGTTGAGGACGGCCTTGTGATCGTGTTGCATCTAAAACTCTGGTTTCATTTATGTATATGTTGCATGAGAAGCATGTGTAGCGTGAGTCGCGTGTGTACCATGTGACGTGGTTTTGTGAAACGTAGCATTGATACGTGAACTTATGCATTAAAACTTTGGTTTATTTATGCATATTTGCATGGAATGTGATGGATGGACACGTGGTTCCGTAAATGTTAACTCTGGTTAACGATGCATTAGTTGGGGTAGCGATCCCTCGGTGAAAATTTGAGAATGTGCATTAGATGGGGCTGAGGTCCCTCGGTGAAAGTTCTAGAAGGTGCATTAGTTGGGGCTGCAGTCCCTCGGTGAAAGTTCGAGAAGGTGCATTAGTTGGGGCAGCGGTCCCTCGGTGAAAGCCCGAGAAGATATATGAATTGCATGTGAAGCTTGGTGGGATGGATAAAACCAATTTCAAACCATTTTTAAGACTCGTGTGAGTTGTGATATAAAATCGTTTCCAAATTGTATTCGAGGCTCCTGTGAGTCAAAAATGGTTCTTATCCTTGCATCCCGTTTGTTTGTGAAAATCTGTTTTAAGGTTTGAAAGAGAGTTAAAAGCTGCACATTATTTTCTTAGCATGTTTCGCTTATACTACATGTTTGTCTAATTTTTGTTGAGCTTTGACTCACGGTGTGAGATTTGAAATATTTTTCAAGTATCGGTCACGCAGGTTGATTTGGGAAAAACGAAGAGGGGCAGAAGATTTGTAGTCTTCTTTTTTTGTTCTTTTGGACCATGCATATTTACATGTTATCGGTGTTGGAATCGTATGTATTGTAAACCTTTTGACAGTTATATCTAATCCATGTATGATTATGTTTGAGAGTGAACATCGGGTTAGGTGTTATATATGTTTGTTTGTGGGCGTTTATGTGACCCGGAGTTTGGGACGTGACAACATGTTATCAGAGCTCTGGGTTCAAATACCTAAGAACCGTGAGAAGAGGGTGCATCACCGTGTGAGGTTGATTGCGTGTGCTTAACTACATGTGCTTAGATGTTTTGATAGCATGAGCATGATAAGTGTGAGCGTTGTATATATGTGAGCATGGGGGTTGAACCTTAGGATTGATTAGTCTTTCCTTCGGGCGTTGGGATTAACAAGCTTGGCAGCCGAGTTAAAAATGCGTTTAGCCTATGTGTTTTTTGGCAAGGAATCTAAGCTGGTTATCCAAATTGACGCGTCACTATTGTCGGTTCTCCTCGGTACGTGGGGTCTATGTAGTATGAACCTATGTAGCTATGTTAGCATGCTTACGTGGTTAGCGTTTATATTCATGCGACGTGTTGTGTCTTATGTTCTGTTTTTCTATTTTCCTTTCATATAATCGCAATGTCTGTGAGGAGAGGACGAGGCCGTGGTCGAGGCCGGGGCCATGGTGTTGGCCAAGGGGATATGCCTATCTCTAATGCTGGGGATACAAATGCTCTCCAAGGACCTGTTGACACGGTAGGGTTGCTGCGTGCGCTGGTTGGCTCCATTGGTCAGCTGGTTGAGACCGCTAGGGGGAGAGAGGGGGAACCTGAGTCAAGGGCAACAGCGACGATGCGAGAGTTCAGATGCATAGATCCACCTACTTTTGCTAGGGACCTTGATCCTACTGTAGCGACAGAGTGGTTGGAGTTGGTGACCCAAATCCTTGACATAATGTAGATAATTAAGGATGCGTTATGGGTTTCTTTTGCCACTTTTTGACTGAGAGGTGATGATCACGAGTGGTGAAAATTTTCCAAACATACTGTGGAAGGCACGCGGGCAACTTTCACGGAGGTTTTTCTGGAGAAATACTTCTCGGCTTCTTTGAGGGATCTGTACAGAGAGGAGTTCTATGCCCTTACATAGGAGACAATGAGCATAGCACAGTATGAGGCCAGATTTACGAGTCTGTCTCTTTTTGCACCGGAGATGGTGGCGACAAACGAGTTACGTTCAAGAGGATTTGAGCAGGGTTTGAGACCAGTGATTAGGGAGCGAGTGGATGGTATGGGGCTGCGTGTTTTCATAGAGCTAGTGGAGTCAGCAGCGAGGATTGAGAATGCCTTGAGTAAGACCTGCGGATCTAGAGAGGTCAAAGCACAGCAGAGCGAAGTAGAGGTGAAGTCAACTGGGCGCTCCGGTAAGAGGCAGAGGTCCTCTGGCCCTGGTTTTCACCCATTTGGATTACCACAGCAGTTTTCTGCACCAGCACCATCAGTGGCCTCATCTGGGAGGTCACAACAGAGGGAGTTGATTTGCTATCAGTGTAGGAAGCTGGGGCATCGCACTGCGGATTGCCCGCAACTGAGACAGTCCCAGGGTTCATGGATCCAGTCACAGGGGAGAGATCTCCAGATTTGTTATAGATGTGGCCAGCCAGAACACATTCGCAAGAACTGCCCTCAGGGAGGCAGTGTACTAGGCACGACAGGCACACCAGTGAGTTCGTCTGTGCAGGGTCAACCAGATTACCAACAGTAGCATTCTGTAGTATAGACTTCTCAAGTTACAAAAAGGGGTACTTCAGGTCAGTCAGTTCGGCATCCAACAACACTGAGCTATGGCAGACAGACCAGGATGATGCAGGGCCGAGTGTATGCCCTCACAGCTCCCAGTTATTCCAAGGCACTGGTCGTGCCTGATGATGCAACTACTCCTCCAAGTAGCAGAGATACTTTCTGAGTGTGCAGACTTGGGGCCAATGTTCTTATCGGCACGGGAGCATCGTATTTCTTTATTTCATCTGTTGTGGGGTTGATGATGGACTCCGGGGGTGGTGTGTTGTGTTGAGACATCGGTTGGTGAGGATGTGAGATTAAATCCTATGTCTTTGAGGTGGTTAGCCGTTGTTTAGAGTACATGACCTTGTTTGACCATATCCTAGAAATGGTTTGGCTGACCATCCCTCGTGCCTGTGTCGATGGTGATCGACGGGGTCGTTTTCTTTTGACCTTGTATTGAATTTCAGGGATAAAATTCCTTCAAGGGGGTAGAGTTGTGAGATCCTGACTCGTTTTCTTTTTTGGCTTTTTTTGATGCGTTGTATGTGTTTTTCTTTAGCATGTTTATATGCGTTTTATGCATGATCAGGTTTAAATATGCATGTGGGGTTGGTTTCTGGAGCCGCTGGGCGTTGTGATGCGAATTTTAAAAAAAAAAAAAGATATTTTCTGGCGAACCTATAAATATATAGCTTTAAAAATTTTCAAAACTTCTCAACTAAGTTTTCTTTTCTTTGGCTCTGCCTTCTCTCTAACTTCTTGGGGGCACGGGATTCGATTTTCGATGATCCAACTGTTGATCTTTGCTATTGGCATCGGGGGCTACGCATTCATCTAGACGAAATTTTATTCCGATGAAATTTAATTTTGCACGTGGTTCGAGGTGTCGAGTTTTGACTCAACGAGGTAGGATCCTAGACTCTTATGTCTTATAAGGGTGCTACGTGTATTCATGTGGTTTTCATCGGTTAAAAATGCATGAAAAATCGTTTTTCGTTTCAAAAGTTACGATTTTGGTTCAACACCATTTTTGGTTGATTTCGGTTGGATGGAATCAGGTTTCGAGAGTCTCTTTCGATGTTTTGTGGTAGTCTTGGGTTAGGGTATGTCCGAGTGTGTTGAAAAGGGAGTTTGGAGGCTTCAATTTGGGGTTAAGATGGCTGAACCCGTAGCTCGGAAACAGTTTTCGCCTGGGGTCAGTCGACTGAACTAGGTGGTTCAGTCGACTAGATCGTGTGTTTTGGGGTTTAGTCGACTGGACTAGAAAGTCAGTCGACTGACCTGTGTTTTAGGAGAATTTTGTAAAATTCCAGTAGCTTGTTAGCAGTATATGTGTAATCCCAAGAGGGGGGGGGGGGGGGGGAATTGGATATTTAAAAAAAATATTGTTTAAAAATTAAAACAAGTGTAGATTTTAATTCAATTAAAA
>JAULJZ010219789.1:0-17825 GCA_032270985.1 Heliamphora pulchella | reverse complement strand
TCCTAGCACATGTTATCCCACATTGCTTAGAAACAAGGAATTGCTTCCAACCTTCTCCTATATAAAGGAGCCTCCATATATTATTTTGAGATGACTAAAGTGAAGAACAATTTTCTTTGAGAGAAAGTTTCTCTTATAGTTCTTGAGTGAACTAAAAGACTTATCAAGGTTTCTTCCTTGTGGCGTCCTATCTACAATCTTAGTTCTTGAAACAAGAGTTCAACAGGTCATGATTTGTTCCTTGACTTGATTTTGACGTTATTGGGTTTAGTTCAAATTGTTCGTGAGTTCAAGAGAATTCAAATCTTTACGGGTTCACATCAAAATCTAGCCTAACTTTTTCCTTTCGATGGCCACTCATATTTTTTTTTGGTAATTAATTGTAACACAAAATAAAAGAAAAATGTACATGTTTTCAAGGAGCATACCGCAGGTTGTTACATCACTTACCAACATATCTAAAAGGAAATGAAAAAACCTAATAACACTTATAACACAACACACCTAACCCGCGCATAACTGCGGGGGAACTCCTAATAAAACAAATTCCTTGCACAACCTGCATAGATAGGACAAGAACACCTCATCCAACACAGGAGAATAAAATCTTGCTAAAACTCGGCTCCTCAAAATGCTCCAAATCTCAAACAAGAAAGACCTACTCTCCTAAGAAGATTTGCTAAAGAATCTCAATATATCATAGGAAAACCAAACCTCTAAGCTCAGGAGGTCAAAGGGGCTTGTCCTCTAACTAACTAGGTAAACTGGCGTAGCCTGAGCAAGCGAAGAAACAGAACCTCCACAGCCAAATAAAGGCTCTGACAAAAGAGCCCTCAAGGATCAAACCAAAGGTCCAAAGAACAACCAAAGGGAACCATCAAAGGCCTATGAGTAAAGTACCAAGGGTAGATGGACCCCTAGCCAGCCAAAAGAAGCAACGTTAGATCAGTCCCAAAAAACTTCAGCTCAAAACCGGCCAACAAAAATTACCAACCTGCCCTGCGCACAGGGTCTCCAAACATAAGCGGCGGGAGACCCCTACAAGTCAGCAATAAGTAATGGGCAGAACATCCCCAAAGAATCTGGCTAAGAGAAAACTAAGACCATCTCAAAGAAAACTCTACCATCGAATCTAGACGAAGCAGACCATCAGCCAAACCTCACTCAAAGAACCACCAAAAGCCCTACCAAAGGTTCCCATTCAAAAGTCAAACAAACATATTAGTCATAATCAAACACACCACATCATTCACATACCGAGGAGAACCGTAGGAATGATATGCCAATTTGGGTAACTAATCTAAATTTCTCATAGAAAGGGCGTCGCCCAAATGCTTTTCTATTTCGAACCCCAGAGTAGTTAACTGGGCGCTCGAAGGCAAGTCACATCACTTCCATGATTCAACTATCCCAAATTATCGAATTATCCCAATTAACTACTCTGGGGTTCGAAATAGAAAAGCATTTGTGCAACGCCCTTTCTATGAGAAATTTATCAATAAATCTGTTAATCTCAAATAATTGTTTATACTTAGGCTCAACCTGGATTCCAACTCACAATCACAGTTTAATAGAAAATAAACTAACTCTTTCCATATTATCACAATCACATTCACTCCAAATTTATTAGTCCAAACCAACTAAACTCCAACTAATACTCTAAATAATTACATTCAACTTAGCCTATTTATCACCCAAGTTTTATTGCAACTAAGATAAACTCAAAGTATACATATATCAATTACAATAAAAGAAAGTGGTCTTTATACATATCGGAATCAAATATTTACCCAAAAAAAATATCAGAATCAAATATTTATAATTACCCAAAAAAAAATCAAATATTTACGTGGAACCATTTTAAAAGGAAATTGTTCTATATCTTTTTCTTGAAAACCTTTATCTAGAGTCAAAACATTCATCAAGTCTTTCTTGGTCATTACAAAACCTGTAAAAATGTAAAACCAACAAACGTGAGCCGAAACTCATAGGATAAAGACTAAAAAAAATGCAATGCATGACTTGTGAGGTGTAAATGAGCAGGATATTATGCAATAATTTTCAATTACCCTTTTTTTTCTTGTTTCATAACTCACACACTCCATTCGATGTAACATTAAAGGTAGTATTGATTCGTCTTGATTTCTTAACTTCAAATTTTTTGACTATACCCCTTAACTCATTTTCTATTGCTTTCATCTTTCACTCTTATTAAACTCGTTACTTTTCTTTATTCGATCATTAAACTTTCATTTCTTTCCATTCCTTCATTTCTTCTCTTTAGTTGCATTTTCTATTTATCTTTCTTTAGTTCTTACTTTCTTTTTTATTTTCTCTTTTATTAATTATCGAACACTAATTCACCCATATTTATTATCAAACCACTCACTTTCTTTCAATTCATCAGTTCTTTATCCACATTTTCATTTTATTTCATTAATTAAAATAATGAACCGACGTCGGGTGCAGCTTATAGAAACTCCTCGCTATTCCCCCAATAGGCTACGCGAAACCGTTGGGTAATATATAGCTCTATAACTCGCCACGACAATCACATGCTCAATTTTTGGGGACTAATCCGATAGGAATGACACCCTTCTTGTGCAAGTTTTCGGTCTTTCACCGTAGAGCTAGTCAAGCCCAACTTATCACATTCACATCAATCATCATCGGTTCAATATTTGATTAACCATATCAATATTCAATAACAACTGGGAGTCCATCTCCCCAATTCAATTCCAAATCATCCTCGGTTCAATATTCAATTAACATATCATTATTCATTAACAACCAGGAGTCCAATCAATCATAGCTTCCCCTCCCCAAACTCATTTTCACAATCATAAACTTTCATTCAACATTCACTGACCATTACATTATTCCGTTATAAATACCATATCGTGAGTTCAATCAAGCTTTATATCATTACCCACTTGATATAAGTTCAATACATCTCATGGTTCATTAATTCACAATAAATAAATTTTCATAATTCCTTTATCTACATTTACCCAATTCATATAAACTCAAGTCAAATTGTAACGCCCCATCGTTTGGACACGTCGAGACATACATAAGTATAATTAAGGAGAATATGCTAACTATTCATTCATAGTTACGTATAATACGTACTACAACATTAAGAGTTTAGAACTGTACAAAATATATAGCGATTACAGTTTCACAAAATATTTAACAAAAATTACAATGAGTCCGTGAAAACTGAACAAAATAACAAAAATGGGTGAACTCTAAATTCTTCAACTTGCATTGTCGGGGTCGGCTGGTTCCCGCCACTCACCTTGTTCTTCAAAACCTCCTTCTCCTTCGGGTACGACTTCCTCAAAATGTTCTTCCTCTTCACCTGTGGTACGAATGGCATGAGCCAAAACCCAAAAGCAAACTGCCTAAACCTTCTAGCCAAACTTACAACAAAAAATATTTCACAACACTGGTTATTTTTTGGCTATTTTTCTTGCCTTTTGTTTCCTCTTGTGGGGCTGGTTTAGCTCCTTGCTACTGTGGTTTTGCGTTGGCAGGTGCTTCTTGTTTGCTGCGGTCTCTCCATGAGTGTGGCAGGTGTTTTGCTGCTGTAAATTGCTCCTTTTCTGTTTGTGGCTGTTGTGGTTTGCCATGACTATTGTGGATGGCCCTCGGTTTCTGTGGGGCAAAAGCTGTTGAGCTTTTCTGTTGCTATTGCTGCGATTTCCAGGGTGCTCCTTTGTTTGTGCTGATTTTTGTTTAGTGCCTTTTTTTCCTTGTATAGGTTTTTGGTTTCTTGTGGGTTGGCTTGCGCCTGGTTTAGTTGGTTGGCCTTATTTTCTCTCCCATTATTTCTCAATTATGGGGACGGCATTTTGGTCTCTTTTCTCTATTTTTAGTAGGTTTGTTATATGGTTGTGGCTTAGCCGAAAGCCTTTTTGATGCTTTTGGTTTTGTTCTTAGTGGTGCTTGTAAGGCCTGGAGCATGCCCCTTGTATTTTGTATCCTTTTCTTTCTTTATATTTCACTTAATTACCAAAAAAAAAGACAAAAATTTTACAAATTACGGCAAGGCAAATATACATAAGAACAAGTATACAGGTGCGTGATGCAAATAAATGCGATGCAACCAATTTAATTTTTTAATCCAATTTAAACTTAAGTTATTATAGGTTCTCCCAAACTGAGGTGAACCATCCTAAACCCCATGATCCCAACCACGCTGACCAAGTCTACCGACCGACAAAGAGCGTTCCTTAAGGCATGGGATGACTACGTAGCGGACTAAGTGTCCAGCCGGGTCATCACTAACGGCAAAGGCATGGACATGTCAACACTTCAGGCTCTCGACTCTCAGGTCAAGGTCAAACACGGGATCGCAAAACTTAACTCCTATTATTACAGTATCCGAACCGCCTTCACCAAAATACAAATATCATAACAATATCCATTAACACTTGGGACAAAAACTTTCCAAAACAAATTAGGGCATATAGCCAATATCAGAAGATTTCCAAATATCTAAATTTTTAAGAATTCCAATTCCATCCACCCAAGTATCAGGCCTAAGGTTCAATTTCATTCTTCCAAAAATATAAATAAATAAATTCGGTGAACCACGTCAACCCAACCCAATGATGACGTGATATAACATATGCAACTACTATTTAAAATTCACAGGTATAAATTGATCATGGCTTAGGCTATATGCGAGACTCTGTTCCGTTTTAATTTTGAGTTTAAATATGGATGTGGGGTTGGTTCCCAGGGTTGTTGGGAGTTACAGTGCGAATTTCAAAAAAAGAGATATTTTGGAGGCCTATAAATAACTGGAGTTAGATATTTTCAAAAGATATTTTCAAAACTTACTCGCTAAGTTTTCTCTTTTTTCTCTTTACCTTCTCTCTAACTTCTCGGGGGCCCGGGACTTGATTTTTGGCTATCCAATTGTCGATCCTTGTTATTGGCACGGTGGTGTACGCATTCATCCGAAAGGAATTCCATTCTAGCGAAGTTCAATTTTGGACGTGGATTGAAACGTCGAGTTTTTAACTCACCGAGGTAAGATCCTAGACTCTATTGTCTTAAAGGGATACTACGTGTAATTATATGCATTTTTACTGTCTTAAAATGTATGAAAAGTTAGTTTATGTTTTAAAAAGTTGGGTTTCGGTTCAAAATTGTTTTCAGTTGGGTGAGACGGGTTTTGAGGCATTTCGTTCGGTGGTTTTTGATGGTTTGAGCTCATGTATGTCCGTGGGTGTTAAAATATGTAGGTTGGTAGGTTTATATGTTTCTTGAAGCATCATAGTGAGTGTTTGAGAGTTTTAGGGCTTGGAATTTGAAACAAGGAAAGTCTGGAGTGTTAGTGCACGCTGAAGGGCGCTTAAGCGCCAAGCGAGCGCTGCTCTCTGGTGGGGAGGCGCTCAAGCGCCTAGCGAGCGCTGTGGCCGCAGGGCCATTTTTTAGCCATTTTCTTTTGATCATATCTCCCTCATTCGGACTCGGAATTGGGTCGTTTTTGTACTCAAATCGAAGCTCCGAAAACCTTCTTTCCAATGACACCTCTCTCACAGTAAAAATCTTTTTGTAGAAAAAATTATGACCAAAAGAGTGATGGTATGTCAAAATTTCTTATTCATTTTTCATTCATTTTTGTCCAAATATTATATTTTATGTGTAAACCTTGTTTGTTTTGGGTAAAAAGCATGTTTTGCGCTTTTCTTGGTTTATTACATGATATGACTTGTGGATGTTCATAGTTTTCAAAAGGTGATTTTGAAAATGGAGGATTTGGAGGTTTGGAGCTAATGCTTGGGGTTGAGTCTCAACTTTTAAAATGTTTTGTTAAGAGTATGTTTTTACATGCTAGTAGATCTCCATGTGGATGGATTGGATCTCTTTTTATACATGTGAATGTATAACTGTTTTATGGTTTTTGCATAGTTAAGATACGGTTGGTTTTGAAATATTTTCCATATATGTACCGTGACAGTGGATGTGTTGCTTCTTCCATCGATTGTGAAAATTCGTAAGGAGTCGGTTGCCTCTGTGAATGGCGTCGTTGTAATTTCGTATAGAACTTGTCATTACCTAGTAGGCCTTAAGTGGTTCAGGACTAGGAAAATGGGCAGGAGTCTATAGTTGTTGCCTTTATCCGTGTGTGTGGCAGAGTTGGTATATAGGATTTCATTTTATCTCTTTCTCCTTGGCTGTGTGGCCCGAGTGGAGCATACTATTTTATTATAGTTTTTCCTTAACTGTGGCATGATATCTGTATTGATGGTATGCATGGTTTTAAGGACGGAAAACTTGTGGTTTTTAAGAGAAAAACCTTTTGGCTCCTGTGGTTGAGTCTTTATGCTTATGATTGTATATCCTGCTTTACAGCTTTATAGTCTGTTCCTATTGGGCTTCGGCTTACGGTGTGAGATTTTGTGCAAACTACTTTTAGGTGAGCATGAGGAGTTGACTTAGATATCCGTAGTGACGGAAGACTTACTGTAGTTTTTCCTGTTATTGAGACATGTAGTTTTACATGCGATGCCTGTTTTTTAAGGCGAGTTTTGTATGCCATGAGGCGATATACTTATGCATGTATGAAACTGTATGTTTATTGTTTATAAGAGATGAACCTTGGGTACTCTTTTATCCAAATGTTGTATATTTTGAGTTGATGGTTTTCTAACTACAAATCTTATTTTCTTAAACGGTGTTTTGGTGGGTTTTCGCATGACCCTGGTGTTTGTGGTGTGACAACAGCTATATATATATATATATATATATATATACACTTTGCATGGAATTGTACAATTATGAATATAGAGTACTAGTATATGAAGCATGAGTTACAACTTATAAAACATGAATTCAATTTAGTGACATGAATTTTAATCATCAATTAATCACTCTTATACAATAATCATCTAATATAACTTAATTAAAGGTTGGCTGGATATATAACTCAATCCTTATGATTGGGGCTGGATATATAACTCAATCCTTATCATCCAATATAACTCAATCCTTCCGGTTCTCTCTAGAGAGCTCTCCCCAAGGCTACGATGGTGATGCTTTGGCTAAGAAGATATGCTGGACTGCCTTTGGATCACACCCTTGGCAATGGTGGGGTGCATCTGAGAGTGCTATGGGGCTTTGGCGTTGGTGCTTGTTTATGGTGTTCTGTGTCTTGAAGATTTCTACCTCTCCAAATAGTGGTTAGTTTCTTCCAGTTCTTTTGTTTATTAAGACATGAAGCTAGTTATATCTTCCTCGTGGAGGTTTCTTGTTCGATGGCTACTTGATAACAGGCTGTGTCCATTATTGTATTTGGTTTCTACGGAGCTTTTGTTTGCTTCAAATGTATACCATGAACGACCACTCTGGTCTGGTATCTCCTTCGATCATCCTTTAACGGAGTGATATTTTGTTTTTGAAGTTATATCCATGGACTCCTTTTGTTTGACCGAAGAGTATCCTGGTTTTTTTGTTTTGGCGTGATTTGGGCGGTAATAAAGGAAAAACCATTGGTTTTTTTCTCTGGTTACCGTCTTCCCCATTCGATACAAGAGAAGCTGGGATTGACGGGTATTTTGGTTTAAAATCGATAAATCCTGATTTGCCTCAGTTAATGGGAGGAGAACCCCTTCGAGGCTTGTGCTTGCTCAGCCATGGATGAGTGTATCCGGGTTTAGCAAACTCTCTAGGTCGACACTATCAACTTGTCGAGTTTGGAGTAGAGTTTGTTTCATTCGGTAGTTACTCTATTGCTTAAGAGGATTACGGCCATGAGCCCGCGGTTTTGGTGCTGTTTTGCTGGAGTGGGGTTTGGACTAGTTCATCGCTGGTTTACGCCTAAGGTTGAAGATGAAGTTTTGGTACACGCTTTGCTTGCGCGTGGAAAGAGACAATTGCTTTAGGCTAACAGATGGGTCAGAGTGGACAGTCTTTTATACTGTTGGCAGCTCCTCCTGTAGCTTCACAATGCTCCAGATGTGATGATGGGCCAAAACAGTGGGCGATTTTGCGCAAAATGGTGGGCAGCATATAGACTGGCGCCTTTGCTTTGGCAGAAGCATCCTGGTAGTTAAAACAGTGGTCTGTGGTAAAATTGTTATCAGCGGCTGTGGTAAAGTGGGCCACAGGTTATTTAGATGCGGCATTGGTGGTGGGAGGACTCGCGTCACAAAGTGGGAATCCCATGTGCGGCGTAAGAGTGGCTTTTCAATAGGGGTGGGTCCCACAGTTTGGAAAGCTGGGAACGCTGTGAGTAAGTATTGTTGATTAATTTCTCAGCTGTGATTAAAAGTTTTTAGGATGGGCTAGCGGTCTTTGTATGGGTGATACGATTTAGTGGGATGGCTCCACTTCTCCAATCCCGTGGTGCACTTGGCACGTGTACTGTTGGGATGTGATGCAATGTGGGTCCATCCCACTAAAGTTGTGACTATACATGTTTTATGAGTTAAGTAGGACCCGTGGCGCTCATTGGCCTTTAAAATTAAATCTGCTTCAGTTGGTTTAGTTTGCTAGTGCGTTTGTTGTCAGTGGGATTACTTTGTGCTTCACAGCCTCATGCTGGGTCGGAATTTTGTTTATTAGTGTTGGGACTTGCCTATTTTTGTGTGAATCTTTTGTGGTTCTTGGAGTAGGGATGTATCTGTTGGTCTGCTTCGACTGAATTCGATGGTAGAGCTTCCTTTGGGATGGCCTAGGGTTTCTCTTTACTGGATTCTCCGGTGAAATTCTGCTGTTTGCTTTGTTGACTTGTTGAGGCCTCCCACCGCTTCTGTTAAGCGTCCCTGTGCGCAGGGGATGTTGGTCTTTGCATTGGCAAGATTGAGTTGGAGTTTCTAGAGCTGATCCGTTTGTTGCTTCCTCGTGGCTGGCTAGGGGCCCATCAACCTCTGGCACTTTACTCTTAGACGGCTGCTAGTTCCCCTTAGGTTGTCCTTTTTGATTTAAGGACCTCACTTTGATATGGACTTATTTCTTCAATTTAGCGAGGTGATCTGGACTCTATCCTTCCCTTCATAGTTGTGGAGTGTGACTATCATTGAGAGTCTGAGTTTACCTTGCTTAGGTTTTGGGATTTGCTCTTCACTTTAGTCAGATCCTTGTTGTTCAAGGGTTGGAGCCTCTCGAGGAGCCAAGCTTCAGCTGGTTTTACGTATTTTTTGGGTTTGGATGATTAGTTCTTCTTGCTGGATCTCTTTATTTCTCTTGTTCTTGTCTGAATTTTGGAGCCTTTTACCATTTGCGGGAGCCAATCTTCAGTAGGAATTAGGAGTTTTTTAGTTCTTTGGCATGTTTATTGGTTCTATCCTCTGTTTGTATGATGGTGCTTTCCTATCCGTATGGGTTGTGCGCAGACTTGTATGTAGGTTTTTTTTTTCTATCTACGCGGGTTGTGCGTGGTATATGCTTTGTCGTTAGCTTTCCCCCGCTTAGAGCAGGGGTTTGGTTTTATTTGTTGAAAATGTGTAGGACGTAGGCTCCTAGTGGTACTTTTGTAATTTCCTGGGGTATGTCCCTTGTAATCATGTAATTTTTTTCTTTTTTTATGTTACAATTAATTATCCAAAAAAAAAATTCCTTCCGGTTGGGGCTGGATATATTGCCTACTTTAGGTATTGTGTTGCGGTTTTTTGAAGGTTGGCTGGATACTCTTTATGTGGTTTTTGAGGTTTTGGTGCCTTGGCCTTCCCCTGGGAAGGCTCTTGCAATACTGGTTTCCATTACAAGTCCTGTTATGGATGGGGCACCTTAGATCTCCTCTATGCTGCTTGTCTTAGGCGGCTATTTGGGTGTTCTGTTGCTGCCTTTTGATTGTATTTTTTCTATTTTGTTGGGTGTGTTGCATGGCTAGCCTGATTATCCCTCCCATAAGGCCTTGTTTTGCTGCGGTGGAGGGTAGCTGGTGGTTTTTTTCTTTTTGTGTTGTAAAGCTTTGTGCTTGGCTCTTAGTTTTCTATTTTTGGTTATCTTTTGGAATGTAAGGCCTGGAGTATGCCCCTTGTAAGCATGTATCTTTTTTATTTTCTTTATGTTACATTTAATTACCCAAAAAAAAATTAAAGCCTCTACTTTAAGTCCCACATCATAACATGTCATTATACACTTAACAAAATTAAGGTAAATGTACAAGTGTCAATTTAAAAAGTGTAACAGTGTTTTGGGGTACCTAGACATGAAGTTAAGTTATGATTTTTAGATACCATTTAGATAAATATATTTTCTACAACTTTCATGTTTAACACTAAGGTCAAATCCTAGCGTAAATGGGTCATTTATTTCAATTAAAAGAAAACAATTAAGCACTTTACAAAAAAAGTATAAAATTTGGGCCTCAGTTGGTCTCGGCTTTGGGGCATCAAATCAAGGGTTATGGGTCTGATGTTTGGATATGTTCCAGTTTAAGGTGTACCCTACAAGTTTCTTGTTTTGTGCTAAGGCTAGTTGTTTGGATCAAGTTGATGATTTTAGCCATTTTATAAAACAGGTTCGGTTAGCTGTAAAAGGTTCAGCAGAACGTAGTTTTAACAGAGAATGCATAAACCTTTTGGAGGACCATCCGAGGGTATGTAGGGCTAAGTTTAGATCAATAACTAGTTTTATATGTTCTCTACACTTTTCATGAAAAGCACCTTTAGATTTGGTCATTAAAAACATAGGTTTCTGGTCTTGCAAAAACATGTGACAAAGAGCTCTGTCAGTCACAAATTTACAACTGTGGTATTGAGGAGGGGTTTAACCTATCAAAACTTCATCGTTTAGGCTCATATTTGGTGGAAAACAAGACCAACCTGTTGTCTACAAATTTCATGTTTTATCCTAAGCTTAGTTCTCATTCTAACATAGGGTTTTTATATCTGCAATACAGAGTGGTCAGAATCTGACACTCTTTAGTAAAAATAGTGTATCTCGAGTTCTACCCAATAAAATCCCTTAAAACCAATTTTGTATGAAAGTTAACTTCAAAATATAGGTCTGGACATAAATATCACACTTATATCATGTTTTTACAATTAGTTATGATAAATCAATGTTTGGGGCAAAAAGTTAAAACAACCAGAAAATCATACCCTTTAGGGTTTTGGTGTCCTAACTCATGACATGTTAAGATTTTGTTTCTTTTCTTTGCATGCATGTACTTTTTACGTATAAATCAAAGTTGTAAAACATATACAAGTTGTTAAACTCAAGAATAGCTACATGCAACCACACCTAATGTCATACTAAACACAAACAGCCCATATTTTTCCATCACAACGCCTCTTTATTTGATAATTTGATTATTATTATTATTTTTTTTTGCTAGGTAAGTGGGGAACGGGGGCCCCGGGATTTGAACCCCGGGTGATAGCGTGGAGCAAGCAGCTCCAACCAATTGAGCTGGCCACCACATCTTATTTTGATTATTATTTTTGTTTGCATTTTAAGAGATGAGTTGAAGAAGATTTGTGTATGAGATTAACAGATGGTTTAGGGGTTTACTTACTTGTTTGGTTGCTCTAAAGATTGAAGGATGTATGGACTTTGTTTTAGAATATTCTTTCTTGCTCCTTCTTGCTTCCTTCTTCTTTCTCTCCTTCTTTTCTCTCTTAGAATACTTAAAATGTTTTTTGAACTCTCCCTCTCACTATGTTGCACGAAATTATGAAGGAGAAGAGAGTGGGTTTAGGTCATGGTTTTATAGAAAAATTGGTAGTGGAAACAATTAGTAATGTCTAAGCAAATTTTTATTTTTTAAATTCTCATTGGTTGCATGAGGTGACCACGGTCTTTTTAAGAAATTTGATTTCAGATTTGGTTGGTGGGAGTTCGGCTATGACAGGTTTGAGGCATCCAAATACTGATTTTGCATTAATTTAGGATTTAAATTATGTTTTGTTACAATTTTGTGTAAAAAATGCCTAAACTATTAATTTTGTGTATCTTTTTGGTGTCTTTACCTACTAAAATCTATTATTTGTGTGTTTGTGATTAATTTAGTATTCTCATAAATTATCATTATTTTTATAACAATTGATTAAATAGGTCTAAGTTTTTAAGTCAAATTAAGCTAGTTTGACAAGAATTGACTTTTTGACTTATTTATTGTGTAGGAACTTTAAATAATGATTTGTTTACTTTTTTTGATCTATTTTATTATATTATTATGTATATTACTTGTTTAAATAATCTTGGGTCATCATAATGCTTGACTTGTACAATTTTTTCTCATTTGTGAGCTAAAAAGGCAAAAAGTGACTTTTTGGGCACACATTCCAAGGTGGCCAGCCATTCAAGGGTATTTTTGTCATTTTAATTGTTATTTTATCTTTTGTTACTTAATTGTATCTAAATATCTAATTTAGGGTGTTCATGTGTCAAAATTTGAATTCTTAAGACTTTTTGCTGTACTAGGGGCAAAATGGTCATTTTACAGTAATTATGAAAATTTTTTATTTTTAACTTTTATCTCATATTATTTACTTAATTTAGGATGTTATGAGACTTCTTTAAGTATTAAGGTTTTGCCTCTGAGTAGTTGGTCTTTTTAGGATTTTTCGGATCGAATTAGGGTTTTGGATTAAGTTAGAGTTTCTGATCTTTCAATAACCTAAAATCTTGTTGACTTACCGCCGCTAATACTACGATTTGGGCTGGGTCTTTACATGGATCATTACAAACTGAGTTATTACAACTAAGGTCCGAACCGGGTCGTTACATAAATTACCACAAGATTCCAACATATGCGTTAGGAATACATTAAAGCTCCACATTTTTTCCAAACTTTCCCAATAACTTTCCATTTATTTATTGCATTCAAACTAACAGATTAGGGGATAATTCCCTTTAACATACTAGCAGCCCAATTATATCTTCATGATTCATGATTTTTATTCTTTTTTTGAATCACCAATCATATTCGTCAAAAAGAGCAAAACTTCATTCTCCAAATCTTCAAGAGAGTTAGGATTCTAAGATTAAATCATCAAAGAGGTATCCACGTTTCATGCTAGAATTCATAATTCCATAAAATTGCCCATAGAATTGTAAAATTATAGTTAAAATCTTCATTTTCCATGAAAACTTAATTAAAGACACTAAAGTAACCAAGTTTAACGAAATCTTTGAATTCTTGAATTAAATTATTATTCTTAGTTCACTTAATCACAAATTTTTAAGGTATAAGATAAAACCAAATAAAATTTATGGTTGATTAAAGAAAAAGAAAATTGAAAACTTTTAGATCCCAAAAGGTTAGATTTCAAAACGTAAACCCTCTCGTAATGTCACGCCCCAAACCCAGGGACGTGTGAGCCAACCCAAACCGCCCCACATAAAGGTTTTCAGCAATAACTTTCGTTTCACTATAGGTTTGAGTTCAAACTTGTTTAAGAAAAATAAATTATTTTCTTTATGCAACCATATATTCATGGTATACATACAGATCAAACTCCAGGCATATGCTTTGAGTTTTCTAGGGTTCATTTACAAAATAATATCATTACAATCATCCACTTAACTTTATGTACAAACTTAACATAAAAATACAACTGAGACCCCATCTTTTTTCTAGTCTTTCCCAAAATGCATCCTTTGCCTTGGTACTACCCTGATCCTCAAAACCTAAAATTGTTTATCATACATACGTGAGCCAAAACATGTAGGACAAAGAGTAACTCAAATATTATGCATAATTTGTGAGGTGTGATGGCTGCAATCGAAGTAAAAATGCAAGTTTCATTCATCCATTTTTCGTTAACACATACACACCATGCATCCCAACTTATCCCATTCATTTATTTATTAGTTATAACATCAACTCTTTATTTTATTTTCTCATTCATTGAGCACTTTTTCAAATCAGCCACTTCTTTTCCATGATCTATTTTACTTTCTCAATACTCAATTTCTCACAAAATTGAATCACAACTAATGAATCAGCGTCGGATGCGGCTTATTGAAATCCTTCCCTATTAATTCCCAATAGGCTACGCAAAACCATTGGGTAATAGATAGCTCTATAACTCTCCACGACGCAACAGTACATTTCGGGGGCTAACCCGTGGGCATGTGGTTCCCATCTTGCGCAATTTTCTGGTCTTTCATCACGGAGCATCAGGCCCAACTTAATTTATATCAATCCATACGGTTCATTATTCAGTAATTTCTTTCATTTTCACAATCCGGGAGTCCAACCCCACAACCGGGTCCTCTCCCAAGCATTTTCACATAGTATCATTTTGATTCCCATATAAAATTTCTCATTTCATCTTCACATCAAGGTCCGTTTTAGTGTTCAAGTTCTTTTTCAAGTTACATGCATCATAACTTCAATACACCATTTCTCATAATTCACATTCCTTGTATCGGTCCCATAAAACGCCAACAACACAAAGTTACTTTAGTAAAAACCATGTCGTTTGAAGGAAAAATGGCATGAACCCATCAAATGCATATAGAAACCCAATTTACAAGCCAAAACTCGCCAAAGCTTATATAATGGACACGATTCAAAATGAAGACAATCAACTAGTTCAAACCCTTTCAAATACGCCCAACCGAGGGTTTAATTAACATAAAAAGTAGTCCAGGAAAACTAGAGTCACGATATCCAAGTGCCGAGCATTTGAAACAAAACACCGAAAATTTGGAAAACAGCCCAGACCGATCGATCGGTGATGTAACACCCCACTCCCGCAAGGCACCAAACCTATACAAAGAGATGTGATCCCGCCGCAGACCAGCAGCCAAAAAGAAAGACAAGGGATAAATATATTAAGAAACCAAAACAAGAACCTCTAAGTAACCATAACACCTTAATGTCAAAAGAGGTATATACATGAGTCACTAGGAATTCGCCATTAATTACCAAAAAAAAATTCGCCATCCCAAGGGCATATATTACTTCTAAAACATCAAAAATCTTCAGAGTCTTTATATGAAGCTCTACCAAAACTAAAAACTAAACAAAGAAAAACCGAACTAAAACGATTTCCAACACCAGAACCAAAACTATTTAAGGACGCCTGTGGTGGACCAACTCCTAGTCGTTCTTGGTATCTGCAACCACAGAGGTTATAGGAGAGCGCACTTAGCATTATCATTAATAGAAAAGACAGTTACTTAGTTAAGGATAACTAAAAACTCTTTCTAAAAATAGTTTATCACATTTTCCACGAAAATATAGAAACTAATGCATTTTCTTGAACATGAAAATATCTCGGATTATACAGAAGCTTCTCAGTGTTGCAAACAAAAATAAGTTCCTGGCTCAACTGCCACAAATTTAAAATGCATCACCACTTTCTCAAATCTAGAATCAAAAACCAACAGTGTCCAAGTAGTCGTCAACCACACGACCGGGAGTTCTGACGGTACCATAACTTCAATTCTTAATACACGAATAGCAACGTGATGGAATGAAGGTCACTTTCTACCAAGCATGAGTGGTATGTGCTATAAACTAGACTTAGCCCGCAAAGCCTTTCCTCTAAGGAAAAATCCCCGCTCAACGGGAAACCTCCCCTATAGGGACAACAACACCCATAATTGGGCAACCTCCCCTAACAGGATATGAAAGGCCAGAAACCCTTATAACTTGATACTTTGGAACAACCACACAATATTAACCATACTTTCATAGTAGCATCATGCTAGCTCATAATATTATGGAGGCAGCGCAGTGGCCAGCGCTTGCTCAACCTCACCTTACCCTCCCCAGGGTTCGAACTCTGGGGAGTCCAAGTCCCCTTCACCAACTTAACTACCCAAAAAAAATATCATGAATAGCACACTTAAATTAAAAATATCATGGCTTTTGAAAACAACAGGTTCATGCAATCGTCAAACTAGTCATAGTTCAAAACATGCGCTTCAAAGTATTTTTAAGCATCTTTTACATAAATTCAAGTTCAAGATAATGGCTAAGCACTCTCACCTTGTATAATATGCGTATGAACCAAGCGTCCCCTGGCAAGCTAAGCATGACCCCCGGATTCTACAACCTCCGTGCCTAACAAACAAAACACGACTCGACTGTTAACACGGAATCCTCCCCCTTTAGCATGTGAAACTAAAACGATTCTAACCGTTGAATATTTTCTTGATTTTTGGGACCATGGTTACTTTCTTTTTAGGTTTAAGGGGTACTACGCACATACCCAATCCTTCACTTGATTAAGGATTTAACTTAACCATTTATTACTTTTTTCAAACATTAAATTCTAAGGTGCCGCAGCATTTTGAGGTATTTAAACTTGGAGTTGAATTATGATTTTTGGTGAAGATTTAGATTAAAATATTCTCTACAACTTCTATGTTTTACACCAAGGCCAAAACCTAAGGCAACTAGACAGAAACAAGAATGGTTCAGCACTTTCCTCAAAATTTTACCGAAAATACGCCTTTGTTGGTCTCGGTTTTGGGGTATCAAGTCAAGTCCAAATGAGCCCATTTTTGAGTATGTTCTATTTTAACATATTCCCTACAAGTTTCATGTTTAAAGCTAAGGGTAGTTGTTTGGAACAACTTAGACTTTTTGCCATTTTATTAAATAGGTTCTGTCAGCCGCCAAAACTCAACAGAGCCGATTTTGGACACAGAGTTGGAAACAGTTTTGAGAGGCTTTCCCGAAGCATCTAGATATGATTTTTATATAAAAAGTAGTTTAATATGTTAGCTACAATGTTCATGTATACCACTTTTGGATTAGGTCATTAAAAATAGAGGTTTTGGACTACACAAAAATATGTGACAGAAGTGTCCTTTGAGGGCTGAAACACAATAGAGAGTTTCAAGGGGTGATGGCCCATCAAAACTCAATATATTGGGTTTATTTTTTGTGAGTAGCTAGATATACATGCGATCTACAACTTTCATGTTTTGACCAAGGCTCGGATCTCATTTTAAACTAGGAGTTTTAGGTCTTCATTGTTGACTGGTCTGAAACCGACACATTTTGGTAGAATTGCAATATCTCGAGTTCTACTCACTCAAATGCGTTCAAACCAACTTTGGATGCAAGATAACACAAAAACCTAGGTCTGGACATAAAGAACATGCTTATATCATTTTCTATGTTGAATCATGAAGTTTCAAAGATCAGGGCAGAAAGCTCAAAACGCCCAAAACTCAGGCCTATTTTGGTTCTAGCCTCTTAGTGTCATGTGTATAAGTTTTGACCCATTTTGTTTGTATGCATGTGTTGTACTTCATTATATCAATGTTTCAGAGCTTATAAAAATCATGAAATCCATAGAAAAGCCCACACTAACTCACAACTTCAACATTTATACCGAACAGTCCCAAAAATCCAGCCATGACGCCTTTATTTTTGAGTTTTTGGTTCTTGATCTTAGATTTGTGTTTGAAAATAATGGAAGAGGTGTTTGATATGTACAAAATTAGATGTGTTAGAGTCTTGTTTACCTTGTTAGAAGTTGTTTTTTTGATGATGGAAAACCTTAAACTTAGCTTTCAAACTCCATGGATCCTCCTCCTTCTTCTTTCTTTTTCTTTCTTTTTCTTTCTTCTCTTTTCTTCTTCTTCTTCTTCTTCTTCTTCTTCTTCTTCTTCTTCTTCTTCTCTCTCTCTCTCTCTCTCTCTCTATGTATATGTACGAAATTTCCAAGGGAAGAATATAGGGTTTGGGTTCTTTTTATAGAGAAAAGTCAATTAGGAAGCTTCCTTGAGAAGCTTTGCTAAACATGGTTAGGTTTAGTTAACTTGGGTTGCTTTTCACTAACATAGGATAAGGAAACTTGGCAACTAAGTTTGGCACATTCTCCTAGGTTGTTGGCCACTTGTATGTATATATATAATTTTATACATATATGTATATAATATATATA
>JAULJZ010219778.1:0-17826 GCA_032270985.1 Heliamphora pulchella | reverse complement strand
AGTGTTTGACTTAATTTTCAATTAAGATCAACACAAAAAATTCTAATTAAAGAATTCTTAAGTGTTTGAACTTTTTGCAATAAAAGTCATTTCTTTTTGACGAAGGTGTCAACTTTGATTATTCAAAATGTATTAACACTTTCATTTTAAAAAAATAAAATATTATCCATTTAAAACTATTTATTCTTAGAAAATAAATTATGAAAATTATCAAAATCAAATTAAAAGGCCCTTGGGCTAACAAAGAGAACTAGAGCTCTGAGTTTATCATCAAAATCAATACCTACTGATTTTAACTGATTGATGATGGTATTGAAGTCATTGAGATGTTCGGCAATAATGGCATCATCCACCATCTTCAAGTTAAATAACTTTTTCATCAGATATATCTTGTTTATCGCTGAGGGTTTTTTATACATCTTTTCCAATGCTTTCAATAGATCTACCGTCATCTTCTTCTTTGTGATGTTGGACATCACCTGCAATGCGAGGCTTAACCGCACAATTCCCATGGCTTTGTGATCCAATATTTCCCATTCCTTCTGCGGCATCTTTTTTGGCTTCTCTTTCATTAAAGGAAGAAACAAATCATTATGGTACAAAATATCTTTGATATGCATCCTCTAAAGGGCAAAGTTCGAGTCATTGAACTTTTCATTCTTGATCTTTCTTTCTTTTGCCATGTTGCGTTCTTTAACCTCTAAAACTCAAAGCTCTAAGACCAGTTGTTAGGAATTAATTACGATAGACAATCTCACCCACAAGCCATACGAAGCATGCACAAGTCACAAAAAGAACAAAAGACAAACAACAAAGCAATAGAGGAACAAAACACATTAATTTACGTGGTTCGGCAAATTGTGCCTAGTTCACGGGCTCGCACTTTTCATTCTAATCTTTGGGAGAATACAAGAATGATATTTTGGGGTAAAGCAATAAGAGAAAACTATGTCAAAATTATAAATAGTCGCAACCCTAATAGCTTAAATAACGTAGTCCCGAAATAGACTGATCGATTGGTGTCCAGACCGCTCAATCGATCAATCATTGATCTTAATCGATCTGTTCGTCGATCTATCTTTGACTACTTGCAGTATTGCTGCAAACCGATCGATTAGTCCATGATCGATCGACCCTTAGATCGATCAATTCTTCATAAATCCTAATTCAATTTATCTGTCAACCCGTCTAGCATAACTCACAGTACTTCTATAAACCGATCAATCGGTCTCAAGAACAATCGATTGATTTGTCACATTGATGGATTTTCTTCACATTTCAACACTGTGTTTGGTTATTGAATTTATTAAGAACTCCATAGAGAGAAAATGAAGTGAAAAATTACACATTTTTTTTAAAGAAAATGACTTGTAAAGAAAAGTCAGCAATAAGAAGCCAAATCAGTTTTAACTTCCAATTTTAAAGACAACCAAAGAGTGCTCACTTTATGTCACAATCAAGTTATATCGGAAAAATCATGTAAAAAGTCACCTTAAAGCCTTTTAAATAGCTATTTAAAATGTCTAAAAATATTAATAAGTTTTCTATTTTGGTATTTTGTGAACTTCTTAAAATTTATTTTGAGTTTTTTAGTTTTAATATTCCTCTTGATTAGAGATATTAGAGAAATAATCTTTTTTTGCCAAAATATGAAAATTTTTAAAGACAAGAACCCAAATTTTGAGTGAAAATGTGGCTTTTTTTGCCTTTACAGTACATTTTAAAATTTGGTCAACAAACCTTTTAAATTTCACTAGCTAAAAGTAATGATAACCTGTTTTTTTAGTCAATATATATATATATATATATATATATATATATATATAAAGGTTTACGAAAACAAACAAAACCCAAAAAAGCCAAGCCTTTTTAGAGAAGCCAAATCAATAAGAGGGTGCTTTTTTCTTCATTCGGCCTTTTGCCTTATTAATCAAAAAAGCTAACGCTAACTTTAAACCAATAGGTTACAACCAAACACCCACTAAGCTAAAAGCCAAAATCAGCTAAGGGAGGCACGTGGCCCCCTCAAAATTTTAATTTTTTTACATGTAAAAAGTTTATTCAAACATATCTTTAAAGAATTATACTAACCTCCCCCATCAACTAACAATTTATTAACAACACCCGATCATCGATCCAACACAAATTAAGACTTTGATTACTTACAATTTATTGATATTGATAATAAATTTTAAATAGTCAGTCTTGATCTTTGTATCTCATTTCTATTTGATTGATCATTAATAGTATGTGCAAATAGCACAACTCTAAAAACAATTAGAACTTTTGGCATTTGCTCTCTTAAAAGAACAATGATGAGAAGACGAAGCAAAAACTATGAACCAGTAGTTGACCAACGGTAATGTTGAGAAAAAAATTATTGGGGATGAACAGTGGAAAACAATTAGGCATTTTATTTTTCGATTGGCCCATTTCTTTCTAACTCTCTCTTTTGATTAATGATTTCTTATTATGTGTCTACCTATATATATATATTTTTTTATATGTTGATTTTAGTGAATATGAATGTTTTTAACGTTTGTTTAAGTTTTTGGTTTTTTTATTTTTTTTACTAACATTAGGTTTTTAAATTTATCTTAACTAAGATAGTAGAGAGATTCTAAAATTTTAATGATTTTATTTGATTTGAATTTTGAAATTATATTTTTGTGAAGCTATACTTTTAATTTTTAAGTTTTATTTTAAATATATATGGAGAATTACTTAAAAATATCATGGCATAAATCTCTAATTCTAAATAATAAATAAATGACACTTATTTCTCCAATTTCAGATTTAATTTGGATATTTTTTTCGACTATATACCAACTAAGTAAAAAACTCATATGGTTAAAAGATGAATTCAAGTAGCAAAGAAAGAGACAAATGTGACTTTTGACTATTTAAATCTTTTTAAAAAATTGAAGTAAAAAAGTTTGGGTAATTTGACCCCAAGTCCAATTTTTTTAAGTTACTAAGAGTTAAGACCCATGTCAAATCTTTTATTCCGACAAATCCTATTATGAGATTACATTCCCAAATTGCCCCCTTTTCTCATTTAGTTCTCATCTCGTGGGAACCAAACAATGCCTAACGGCTCCTAAAACATCGCCTCCACCGAAGCTACCATTACAGAAGCAAGTGGAGAAGATCCCAGATTGGACGAGAAAATGTTTTGATTTGAAAGATCAGAATTTTTTGCCGATTGTGGTGGGTGAAATTTCGCATTTGCTGGTCCCATTTCACAGCTATGAGAATCAAAAGTAGGTTCTTAACACACTTCCATTCCAAGGCATAAACCCTACCCTTTACGAAAAACCCCAAATCGAGTTAAGGTTCTCATTTTGATGATCGTTGCAACTTATGGGTTACGTGTCGATTGATGATAGTCCTGGTATTTTTATACATTACTCATTTTCTATGAAAGATGACATCCAATTCGTAGCAAACAACACTGTTTTCATGTACTCTGTAACTCATCTTACCTATTTTCTCAATTTCTCACATTCGAAATACACCCCAAATAATGTGAATCTTCATGAACAATTATTAAGGGTGGAGATTCAAAATACAAAACCATTGATGATAGCCTTTTTCACATTACTCAGTTATTCTCTCATTTATTTATCAAATAGGAAATGGATGTATCTAACTCCATTGTAGAGGGAAACAAACCAAAATACGGTTAGAGGAGGGAAGCATAGTTGTGAAGTGGTTTATCAAAAAGTATTGTTCTCATTGTAGACACTCAAATTTGACCAAACCGAATCCTAGGCACCCGTGTCGAATGCGTTCCAATGACGAAAGTATGAAAATCATGCTCAACGATACTCTTAACAAGCAAAATCACGAATATGACTAAAAACCCAAAAACATAAAAAAACCTTCTAGTTGTAACATTTCCATACACACGACCGCCACCTTTTTGAAAACCCTAGAATAGGCTGTGTCCTTGCTCTCACGGCTGTAACCTTTTTTGAAAACTCTAAACCAAACTGTGATTTCCTTTGTCACAGTCGTTACTTTTTTTATCCAGGCTGTGACTTTTGACAGTCACAGCTATCCTTTTTACCACCATAATGGTAGCGGCCTGCATTATACAAAAGTAAAAAGGTAGCAACTGTCACTATTAGCCCTTTTTGGATAGGTGGCAGCATCCTATAAGGGGTTTGTGTTGCTCGTATTGCCTATAAATAAGCAACGTTTTCAAGTAGAAAGAAAGAGAGAGAAATACCTAGAAGCCCAAATTCTGTCAAAATACTCTCCCATTCGAAATTCTCCCATCCATCTTATACTTCCTGAGCCTCGTTCGTGTTTTAGCAAAGTCTGATTTCATTTCATTGATTTCAAAAGGGGTTACATCATGAGACTCAAAACAGAAAGGGCTCAGGATGCCAACAAATGCATTCCTGGTGGACTCAGCGTTAACCGACTCGGTAAAAACAGATTCAATAGACTCGGACTCCAACTCACTTATTACATCATGCATAATAAAAGACTCAAAAGACTGACTCTTTTTTATTTTAGTGGCGTCGATGATAAGTGAGATGTGATCCACAGGCGCGCCAGCTTCCATCATTAGCACACCCTTGTCTTCATCATCATTGCCTATACGCACCTAGGCCATCTCTTCATTGAAGAAAGACCCCAGATCTCCTTCTTTATAAAGGTCTGCCCAATCTGTCTGCATCTTTTCGGCGAAATCCATTTGTCAAATCTCGGCCTCTTCATCACTGTCAGATAGCCGATGGCTGAAAAAGATCTCTAGCCCCGACAACTTCTTGTTGGTTTTCTCTTCTATCTATGGTTCGGGGAACCCACAGTAAGGAAAATCATCCCCTTCTTTGACGAAACGGCCATTCAGCGTCGGCCCATACTTTCCCATGCTTGATTTTTCTAGTTTTAGCTTGCATCCCAGCCTGTATCCATGGCGATTATGGTTCACTGGGATTGGCTCTGAAATCCTTTGTAGACACTTACCTAATTCCATGTCTGGAAAGTAGGACATTTCCTTCATCATGGCTATGACTCTCGGATTCACATAGCTTCCTTCATCATTTATCAAGACTTGTACGGCCTTGGTTTCGTCAAAATTGAAATCCTCCTCCCCGTGTTGGATCTTAAGAAGTAGGGTAGCATCATTAAGCGGGGTTGATAAGTTAGTTTCACCCGGTATAGTGATAGTTACTTCCTTTTTTATCAGCTTTACCATTTGGTGTAGGTTGGATGGGACTACTCTAATCGATGGGTCATTTAGCCATGTCCTTCCCAGCAGTAGATTGAATGATGCTTGCACATCAAGAACATGAAACTCTACTTCACTCTCCAAAGTTTCCACTGTTATAGCGAAAGTCACCAATCCTAAGATATCTCTTCGCGTGTTATCATATGCTCGTACCCCCTATGCACTTGGCTTGAAATCTTACGTTTTCAATCCTAGGCAGTAATCAGTTCGTAGCGGGCCTATGTTGAGGGAGGAACTGCTGTCGACCAAAACAATCGGTACCCATTTCCCTAGGCATTTAGCGGTTAAATGCAACGGCTTATTGTGGGATGGCCCCTCCATTGGAAAATTCCTGTTACTGAAGGCGATAACACTGGACTGCTTCTCGGGTATAAGCATTCCAACCAGTTGGTCGGGAGAGACATCAATTGGTATGTCCACGTTGTTCAAGGCTTTTCGGACTGCCTGTTGGTGTTTGTGGGATGCCATAAGTAGCCCCCAGATGCTCACATTGGATTGCGTTTTCTTAAGCTGTCTCAGAACTACATCTACCTCTTTACTATTTTGTCTTTCTGCTTGCTTCCTTGGTTCCTCTATGCCTCTACTTGGTTGCCCTTTTTCTAGCTGTGCAGGCTTAAAATGTCTCCCGCTCCATGTCAAATGCTCTATCTACTCTTTGGGCTCCCATAACCCCTCAAACCGGTCAACCACTTCTCGAATCTCGACCATTGGGCACCCTTTCTCTCGGAAGGCCCAGAAATTGTCTATGCTGGCTTTCCCTCCATTGTTCCCTTCATCTCCCCAGAAATCTTCCTCAAATTTCATTACGTTTTGTGAAAATTAATTAGACTCCACCGATATTGGCCTCTAGTTCAAATAGCTGCGGTAGTGATACCTCGTCAAATGAGTCTTCATAATCGAATGGAGGGGTAGGACCTCACGGCTCCCACGGGCCTCTATGGTCACACGATTCCTTGACTATTGAGTGCCATTCTGGCACATCCTCTTCTTCATTGTATTATATGTCCGTGAATTCTTGCTCTATCTCTTCTGACTCCCACATGTCGTTCTCTTCTTGGTAGTCCCATTCGAGGGAACAAAAGATTGGTCCCCTGGGTAGAGGTGTTCTCATCTTAGGCTTGTGAAGAGGAATAATGTATACAGAAGGATCAAACGCAAGACTTGTGGTTTCCAACAAATTCACTTGGGGTGAATTTTCTTCTTTTCCTTTCTGCTCCTTCTCTTCGATTTTTGTACTGACTGGTGGATTTTCTTCTTGCTTAATTTCACTGTCAATGTCCTTTTCCTTCGAGAATTCTCCTATTTCTGATACTGTTTTTCCTATTTCTTTTGTTTCAAAACTCGGGTTGGCTTCTCCATACCAAGCTACCCCTTGGTGCCAGGCTGTATCATCGCTTGCGATGGTCAGAACATGCCACTTGATGCCGATTCCTACTTCTTCCAAATCATCTAATGCCTCAAGGCGGGCCAGATCTTCCCACAATCGTTTGATTTCTTCATCTTCCTCATCATTACGGTTGACAGGGGAGGAACTTCTCCCTCATGGGCGATAAAGATCAGGAAATTATCGATACCATCATCTATCAGATCCTGAATAAGGTCATCAAGTAACAGTACTTCTAGACAGGGCGACAGAGCTGTAATTAGCTTTGCTTCTGCCGCGAAGACTATGAATTTTGTAGGATCAAATCCTTTCGACTCTCCTTCAACGGCGTTCACATTTTGTTGGTTCGCATGGTTCGACAGAAGGTTGGTGGTGACATTCGATTTTTGAGTGACAGTCGGTGGAGGTATCACCTTGTTGTCTATCAAGTCTTGAATCTCATGTCGGAGCCTCATGCAATTGTTGGTCAAGTGACCATGCCCCTAGTGGAAGGCGTAGTACTGGGTAGGATTATATATGTGTGGCAAAGGATTTGAAGGCGAGGTTAGCTCCAAAGGCTTTAGGAGACCCCTTTCAATCAAACGGCTCAAGATGGATGTTAAAGGCACAGTGAGTTGAGCGAAGGTTCTCTTTTGGTTTCGTGGTGGATTTTGGGCAGCAGGTTGAACAGATGGGCTGACTTGATTTGGGTTGGGATTCAACAAGTTCACTTCATAACTTCAACTCACGGCATTGGCGGCATTGCTCTGATTATTGGCATATGGCTTCTAGGCCATTTCCTGACTTGGTTTAGGGTTGCAATGTACAAAAACAAAAAAGTAGCGACTGCCACTATTAGCCCTTTTTGGACAGGTGGTAGCATCCCAGAAGGAGTCTGTGTTGCTCGCCTTACTTATAAATAGGCAACGTTTTCAAGCAGAAAGAGAGAGAAATACCTGAAGGTCCAAATTTTGTCAAAATACTCCTTAATTCGATATTCTCCCATCCATCCTATACTTCTCGAGCTTCGTTCGTGTTCTTACTTGCCTCATAAGAGTTCTTGGAGCACATATATTGGCTTGAAAGTATTGTATTCTCATCACCGAGGGGCCATTCGAGGTGGATATTCACACGAGGTAATCTTAGGATCCCACGACTCTTCTTAAACCCTCATCTTCTTCCCTCGAGGGTGTCGTGGATAAGGTTTTCATTATTTTATTACTTGTTTATCGTTCATTTCAATGTAAATATTTATTTCCTCTAAGATTCTCATTATTAGCAATATATTCATACCCGTTTGTTTCGTATATTTATATTTATTTATATTTTGTTTTGGTACTCACAAGCACACTGAACATATCCAAAACTTTCTATGGTTCTAAAACATGATGGTCGCGATCTTCTTATGTCACGGCCATATGTTTTGTTAAACCCACTGTCACAGCCGTGCACGTTTTATAAAAACTGGTACATTTATGCCTCTTTAAATTCACGGCCGCAATATTCTGTTGTTACGGTCGTGAGATTGTTTTAAGGGCAGAAATGCAAAAATTCTCTTCAAAACTCTCTATTATCTATTTATTTCAAGTTTGTACATCCTTTTATTGCTCTGTTTAGCATTTTTTTTCTTTCTGTTTCTCTGTTTAGTTTCCTGTTGGGTAATAGATGGAAAGTCTGGCTTAGACCAAATGGGTTATGATCTTCATTCTATGTACCTCTATATCTATATATTCTGAGGTTATACAAATATGACGGCCGGGTATTTTGTCTTCTTTTCTCGTTACGGCAATGACATCCTTTGCCTCGGTCGTGAGGTTTTGTAAGGCTAGTAACATGGAAAGGTATTTTATGCATTCTATTATTCATATTTGATATCATATACATTCTGTTTATAGTTATTATTTGTATAGAGAATGAAGGATAGTAGATTTATCCTAATACCAATAAGTTATTGCTTGTTAGTATTTTTCTTTTTGCTCATACTTGTCTGCCTTAGCTGATGTGGCCCTTTTTCTTCTTTTAGCGTGGGCATGGCGGAGGACTGAGGACTCGCGATGGTCGAACGGCACCTAATGCCCTAGCTGCACCTTCTGCTCGGGCTTATTTTTCGGCCTCTACTGCTTCTTCATCAAGAGCTCAGACTCCCCGAGTTGGGTGAAGGTTCTCTTTTGGTTTTATGGTGTATTTTGGGCAGTTAGCTGAACAGATGGGATGACTAGTTTCAGGTTGGGATTCAGCAAGTTCACTTCATAACTTCGGCTCACAACATTGGCAGCATTGCTCTGATTATTGGCATATGGCTTTTGGACCATTTTCTGACTCGGTTCTCCCTTCTCAATATCCTCATACTGTAGTGTGTCTTCTATCTGTATCCCATCATTGAAAACCTGCTCAAATATCATCAACGGTAGTGTGATCAGATACTTACAGAACTGTGGCTATAAGTTCTTCACTACCATTCTTACTTGTTCCTTCTCAGTGGGTCGATTTGTTATTTTGGCTACCTTAGCCCTCCACCAGGTCAGAGACTCAACAAAAGATCCTTTAGCCTCCTATCGGGTGGTCACGAGTTCCTAAATGGTGACATCGAGCAAGATGTTGTAATTGTACTAATTGACGAATGCAGTAGCAATGTCCTCCCACGTTCTTGTCTTTGCAGCATTTAAAGATAGAAATCACTTCTGAGCGGCTCTTAACAAAGACCGCTAAAAAAGTTGGGCTTTCAACTGATCACTGATACCCATCGACGACAAAGTTCCCATGTACATTCTCAAATGGATCCTCGGGTCCCCTGTCTTATCAAATTTCTTCATATGAGGCATTTTGAACTTCTCTGGCAGCTTAGCATCGGGGATTAAACAGAGACCCTCGACATCTTGCATGTAACCCTCAACTCCTCGGTCTTTCCTCAAAATCTTCTCCAACTTGTCGACGATAAGATTGACTCCTTGGTGGCTAAGATTTTTAGGATTCTCGGCCAGATGGGCTGTACAACTGCTGGTTGGGCTCCCACGGGTCCCACATTATCATCCCAAATATTATCTCCTATACCATCTTCGGGGTCATTCGAAACAACCACATTCGGGTTTGCAACCTAGGTCCGCAAAGCTTGGATATGAGCCTGACATTGAATCTGGATCCTAGCCTGATTTGTTACAGTGGTAATAACTCCTTTAACAGTCTATTGCAATTCCAGAATTGCCCTCATCATATCAGCCATAGTTAGTTCTGGGTTTGCCATCGGCAATCTCAACTGATTAATACGTTTGAGTCTTCCACTCGGAGATCAGGCCCAAGTGCATATAGGTTCTTCCCTTCTCGGCACTATTATCCCAGGTCTCTGAACTAAAAATGTTCATGTAAACCGAAAGACTTGTTAGCCGGGCTTAAACTCAAAACAACTTACCCTCAGTGATGGATCGGGAGGACAAAAACTAATCCTAATTGAGGTGTTAACTACACAAACAAAAGCATCCATTAAAAAAAATCACATAATCCTAAAAGATTTATTGATCCTAAAAGAAGGGTTCTAAGAATCTATATGCACATGAAAAGACTGATAGGTCTTCAATCAGTGTACCTTCTAAATAGAGTTAAAAATATATCTCCCAATGCCAAGAATGGCGCAAGGCTTGGTCAAATAGTACGTAATAACTCTTTTTGCACATCTATGGAATCATATGGCCAGAAAGCTTGTCAATTTTCCAGACACAGTCTCGAGACAGTGAATTGACCGGGGTATTGGGTGGGCGGAGCGGGGGTTTGAGAACTAAGCCCACAAATATGCAAATGCAAATGCGAATACCGATGAAAAGTTTACAATAAGAACCATTAAAATTTCAAGTTTAGCCCTCTTGTGATTTTATTTGGAAAACCAGTCCCTAACGGAGTCACTAGAAAAAACTGCAGATGTTTTGAGGCCTATTAAATACGTAACCAGAAAAAAGAGGGTTCGAGGGCTAAGGTATGAAAAAGAAAGGTGTTAGGCACCATTTTTGCTCAACCATGAGATTGGCCTCTACTTTGTCAATATTGGTTCTTGTTGTAAACTTTTTAAAGATAATATATACATAATAGGGGATTAAAGAGAGTTCAAACAAAAGCAATCAACAAAACAAAATCATAACTATGATTCTTAGGGTCATGTAAATTGGTTATTATTTCTAGATATACCACATGTATTAGTTGAGTAAAGCAAAGCGAAAAACATGCGAGTAAACAATAAAACAAACAAGTAAGATTCTAAGGGTCATGCAACAATATTTCTGTCCCTAACATCCAGTAAACAGGCTATAGAGAACAAAAAAAGAGACTTAAACATCATATTTAAGCTACTGGTCATGCACAAACTCACGACTGTAGCAATAAATGCCACGGTCATGACAAAAATAGTCACAAAACAGGCGATCGTGACAAAAATAGGGCTATCGCGAAGAACGAATAAAACATATCTCACGGTCGTAACAAATAAATGTTGCGGCCATGGTTTTTAAGGGAACAGAAAGGATATACACATTGCACAAGGCTTAAAACTGGTTCAAATGAATAAGATATGTAGGACAAAGACCATAACTTATTGGTATTAGGTTTGATCCAGCATTCATCCTCTATACAACTAATAACTTTAAACAAAATGTACAGGATACCAAATATGAATAACAGAATGCTAGCCTTGTGCAATGTGTATACCCTTTATGTACCCTGAAAAACCATGGCTGCGACATTTATTTGTTACGGCTGTGAGATCTGTTTTATTCGTTCTTCGCGGTAGCCATATTTTTCTCACAACCGTTTGTTTTGTGACTATTTTTGTCATGGCTGCAGTATTTATTGCTACAACTGTGAGTTTTGTGCATGATCAGTAGCTTAAACATGATATCGAAGTCCTTTCTATTTGTTCTATATAGCCTGTTTACAGTATGTTAGGGATAAAAATATTGTTGCATGACCCTTAGAATCTTACTTGTTTGTTTTATCGCTTACTCGCATGTTTTTTTTTTGCTTTGCTTTGCGCAAACAATACGTGTAGCATATCTAGAAATAATAACAAAGTTGCATGACTCTAGGAATCGTAGTTATGATTTTGTTTTGTTGATTGCTTTTGTTTGTACTCTCTTTAACCATCCTATTCTGTATATGTTACTTTTAAAAAATTTACAACAAGAATCAATATTGACAAAGTAGAGGCCAACCTCATGGTTGGGCAAAAAGGGTGTCTAACACCTTCCCTTTTCGTACCTTAGCCCCTCAAATCCTCTTTTTCTCTAGTTACGTATTTAAAAGAACCCAAAACATCCGCACTCATATTTTACATAATATGCTATTCATGTAAGGCATTTTCACATTTTCAAAATTATTTTCATGGTTTATGGTCTGTAAGCATAGTCGGTCAAAGTAATGAAAATGTTCTCAAATTGTGAATGTTATCATTCTATATACATGCAGGAAAATAGAATCATGCTATGCTCAAAAAAGTCTCTCATTTTGTGATGTTCTCATTACAAATCCACATACCATTAGCGTTTTACTAAAAATGAGCAATTCCTACAAATCTAATTAAAATGAGAGATGGCTTCCTTATTGATGATCTGTATATCGGCTATATATTTTTACTGACAAATTTAACATGATCATGTATTGCAGAAAATGGTGATATTTGCAATTTTAAAATAATAATTGTCCCATTATTTTGTTTACGAGATAACTTTCATACTTATTGATGCTCTGTTGATTGTAATTTGAATGTTTTCATTCTATACATGCAAGAAAACAAAATAATGTTATGGGTAAAAAGTGTCGCATTTTTTTACAGTATAGCATGTGAATGTTCTCATTGTACATACTCGCAAGAAAAGAGAATCATGTTATGGGTAAAAAGAGTATCTCATTTTTACATTGTTACAATTGAATGTTCTCATTCTATATGCGTGCAAGAAACAGAATCATGTTGTGATAAAAAAATCTCATTTTTAAAAGTTCTCATTATAAAGCCACATATCATTAGAAGTTCTCAGTATTATGCAACAACGTGATGGAAGCCCTAACTCAAGTTTGAATAGCCAGCCATTGGACAATGAAAATGCTCAAAGATCCACAATGAAACATGCAACTACTATTGATTCGAAAAATGAAATTAGAACAAGATATTGTGGTACTTAAAAATGGAATAAGCTTATTTAATATATGGAAACTACAGTTACTACGTATATATCCCTATCGTTTTCTTCAATTTTACTTTAAGGGCATAATAGTCCTAATTAATTAAAAAATTCAAAAAATAGGACCTAATGGAATAGTCTAACTAGTCATTAGGACTTAACTGTAAACAATTTGTAAAAGTAGGACTTAAAACCAATTAACTCAAAAAGGTAAAATTTCACTTTAGGCTACAAGCTAAATGAGGTGAAGTCTTAAACAAAATTGGTGCCCCCTCTAACTTAAATATTTAGCTCTGCCACGACTCCCTCCACCATCGTCGCTCCACACCAGCTCCTCCAATCTCCAAAATTGTCATTTTTCTCAATTCCTACAATCTTAAGAGTAGAACATCCTTTTAAAATGATAATATTGGCTGACAATAAGCATAATTGATGTATTTTGGTGTGTGGCTTCTTGAATTTTTGCGTGTATACAATGAAAATAAATGGTTAAGGTTGGTTTGTGAGAATATAAATATTGTGAGAATTTCAAATGCATATAAAAGTAGAAATCACGTAGTTAAAGTGTAAAGAAATTAACCTTTAGTGTTTTAGAGAAAGAGAAGAAAAGACAAAGAGAAGAAATTATGATTTTAAGAATATAATTAGTCCCTTCTCCCTGACATTTATTTTTTGTATTAAATGGATATATGGTACAATAACAAAAATACATTTAATATAAAAAAGAAAGACTCTAACACTTTCACTAAAGCTGGAGCATATAGGTCAAATATGCCCATATTGGAAGATAAGTAAAAAAAACACGGATGAGGTAAGAGTTTAGTAAAAATATCGCTAATCTGATCTCCCGAACGAATGTAGGGATTGATAATCTATTTTTGCAACAACAAGTTTCGGATGAAGTGACAATCAACCTCAATATATTTGATCCAATCATGAAAGACTAAATTATTTGCAATAAAAATCGCGGCCTGATTATCACAAAATAGTTGCATTAGGTCAGGATGAGTAAGCATAAAACCAAGTAGAAGAGTGGACCCATAACATCTTGGGAGCCTCAGCATTCGAGTGAGCTACAACATATTACTTTTTACTCCGTTAGGTGACAAGATTTTCACCAACGAAAGTAAAGTACCCTGATGTCGATTGTCGATCAGAACGACTACCAGCCCAATCAGCATCGCTAAAGTCATCAATAGACAAAGTTGCCTCGGGCTGATATAATAATCTGCGACCAGGAGCACTCTTCAAATACCCCAAGATATGACAAAAGCATCATAATGAGGCTAGCGAGGAGAATATGTAAATTGACTAACCACCCTAACACCTTACGTAATGTTGGGACGAGTAACTATGAGATAAATGAATTTACCAACCAAGCGACGATAATCACCAATTTCAGAAAAGAGAGCATCAGACTCAGCATCAAGCTTGACGATGGAATCCCTATGAGTATCAACCGGACGAGCACCAAGGAGGCCAGTCTCTAAAAAAGGGTTAAGGACATACTTGCGTTGGAATAAAGAGATGTCGTGAGAGAAACGAGCAATCTCAATCCCAAGAAAGTAATAAAGTAGGCCCAAGTCCTTGGTATGAAATTGTTGAGCCAAATATTATTTCAAGGCAGCAATACCTAGAGTCATCGCTGGAAATAATAATGCTGTCAACATAAACGATCAATACAATAGTACCAGTCAAAGAATGATGAACAAATACGGAGTGATCAAATGTAGATCGTTGAAAACCATACTAAAGGATAACAGAACTGAAACGATCAAATTAAACACGAGGAGATTGCTTCAGACCATAGAGAGCCTTGCATAAGCAATAATAAGATTCTCAATACTAGGCCCAACATACCATGGTGGTTGAGCCATATTCTTCTTGTAGATCACCGTGAAAAAATGCGTTATTAATATCAAGTTAATATAAAAGCTAAGAACAACTAACAACAACGGAGAGGGGAATATGAACAGAATTAAGGCAAGACACTGGTGAAAATGTCTCTAAATAATCAACTCCATAGGTTTGAGTGTAGCCTTTGGCCATTAGACGAGCCTTAAGACGTTTGATTGGCCCATCAAAAAGATATTTGATGGTACATATCCAACAACAACCAACAGCTTGTTTGTCGGGAAGAAGAGGAATAAGTTCCTAAGTGCATTTCTGATGAAGGGCACTCATTTTCTCATCCATAGCTTGTTTTCAGCCAGATACAAACAATGCTTGCTTATAAGAAGTGGGAAGAGAAATAGCGGATAAGGCAGTAGACACGAGTATGAAAAAATCTACTGAGCAATAAGGTGTTGAGTATAAGTACATTTATCTTGATGTAATGCAATGGATAATTCATCATCAAAAGTGGAAGGGAGCAAAGTAGGAGCCTTCAACGAAGAAGATGTTAGGGTCGGGCTAAAAGAAACAATGGGCTGATCGCGAGAGCGCTAATATACCTGCAAGGGGCGAGATGAAGGCAACAACATAGGAAGAGGTTAAGTTGGAGACTCTCATTCATAGCAAGAAAGAAGGTCAAAGGATAACTCTTGACTAGAAGAGGAAAAAAAAAGTAGAGTTAAAAAATGTGACATCAGCATTGACAAAGTAGCGACGAGACTCAGTATGATAACACCTATAACCTTTTTGAGTCTTGGAGTAACTGAGAAACTCACATTTACGAGCACGAGGTGAAAGCTTGTCAAGGCCGGGATCGAGCATATGAACAAAGGTAACATAACCAAAGACACGAAGAGTAACAGAGAAAGGAGATGAAGCAGGGTATAAGAGGGAGAAAGGAGACTTCTGAAGAAGGACAACAGAAGGCATACGATTTATGAGATGAAAGGCAGTAAGAACGACTTTACCCCAAAATTGTTTCGATATATGCATGTGAAAAAGTAAGGTACGACAACATCTAGTAAATGACGATACTTACGTTCACCAACACCATTCTGCTAAGCTGTATGGGCACAACTAGTTTAATGAATAATTCTACGATCATCACAAAGAAAGCAACAATAGACTGCATTAATTCTAAGGCATTATGAGATCGAAGAACCTTAATACGCTAACCAAATTGTGTAAAAATTACATTATAAAACTTAATGAGAATATAAGGTAACTCAAGTTTATTTCTCATCAAAAAAAGCAAAGTTATACGCAAAAAATCGACAAAGATATCGAAATACGAACATCCATTAACAGTAGGAGTTCGAGAAGGACAAATGTCTATGTGGAGTACATCAAAAGTCTTAAACGCACAACTATGACTACTACGAGAAAATGAACTACAGTGATGCTTGTTGAACTGACAAGCGTCACATTGTAAACTACACACGAAAGACAAAGATGGAATAGCTAACTTCAACTTGTCCAAGGATGGATGACCAAGGTGAAGATGCCACTGAAGTGGAGAGAAAGGGGAACTTAATGCAGATGCAAGGGAATGATGCGGTGGTGCAGTATCCAAGTAGTATAGGCCGCCTTTTTCATGCATCGAACCAATCATCTTCTAACTCTAGAGGTCTTCAAACACACAAGAGGAATGAGAAAAAGTTATAGAACAATTCAAGGTATTAGTTAATTGGCTCATAAATAGAAAATAAAAAGAAAAATCGAGAACAAAAAAACTTAAAGATAAGTACAAGGATGAGGTGGATGAAGTACACCCTACCCATTAACTAGACGAAACGAGCCATCAACTAAGGCAATATGATAGTGTGAGACCCTGACCTATTTTCTTTTTTTGGCATTTCTAGACGTGCGTTACATGTTTTCGTTTGAGCATGTTTTGATGCTTTTGATGCATAATCGGTTTAGATATGCATGCGGGGTAGGTTCCCGGGGCCGTGGGCCGTTGTAGTGCGAATTTCAAAAATTTTTAAAAAAAAATATTTTGGAGACCTATAAATATCTGGAATTAGATATTTTCATAAAGATATTTTCTAAAATTTAACTCCTAAGTTTTTTTCTTTTTCTCTCCGCCTTCTCTCTAAGTTCTCGGGGGCCCGGGGTTCAGTTTTCGACGATCAAACTGCATATTCTTAGTATCGGCATTGAGGGCTACGCAATCATTCGGTCAAATTTTGATTCCGGTGAAACTCAATTTTGCACGTGGTTCGAGGCATCGAGTTTTTAACTCACCGAGGTAGAATCCTAGACTCTTATGTCTTATAAGGGTGCTACGGGTAATCGTGTGTGTTTTTAACGGTTAGATTGCTGTAGATCTGACTTTGTTTAAAGAAAATTAGATTTTGGTTTCAAAAAGGGGTTTTGTGTTGATTTTGGTGGATGGAATTGGGTTTTGAGGTTTTTCGTTCGATGATTCTAGGTGTTTTGGGCTTGTGTATGTCCGTGAGTATTATATATATGCGAATCGGTAAATTTAAGTGTGTTTTGAAGCATCATAATGGGTGTTGGGGAGCTTGGAGGCTTAGAACACTCAAGGACAGAAAATCTGGATTTTTCTCAGGTGGTAGCTCGCTCGAGCGCCCGATGTCCGCTCAAGCATACTAGCTGCGTAGGACCGTTTTGTTTTGAAGTCAACTCCCTCATCCGGACTCGGAATTGGGTCGTTCTTGTACTCAAATCGAAACCTCGGAAGTCTTCTTTCCAATGACACCTCTCTCACCTTAAAATTCTTTTTGCAGACAAAGTTATGACCAAAAGAGTGAGGGTATGCCAAGATTTCGAAACCGTTTTTTAGCTTTTTTTGGCCAAAGGTTTGGGAAAAACTTATTTTCGTCTGTGTTGGCTGTGTTTGGTGTGATGGAGCCTGTGTTGGTTGTGTTGGGGCCTTGGGGGTTTCTTTTGGTCGTGTGGTGGTCTCTTGGTCGATTGAGTTATGGGGCTCGATCGACTGCTCTCCTCTAGTAATTTTTAGTTTATTGGATTTTGGGGTCCTGTCAATTGAAGTCACAGAGAGGGTGTTGGTCATTTCATGTGGGGTGCTGGTGCACAGTTGAATGCGTGGTGGATGGTGCATCGTTTGGTGTGGGACGTGTTGGGTCCGGTGTTCTGTCTAGAAATGGGGTCGTGGTGACAACCGTTTTTTGGGTGGTTTG
>JAULJZ010219768.1:0-17826 GCA_032270985.1 Heliamphora pulchella | reverse complement strand
TATTGCACGAACTCTTAATCCCGAAGTGATTGATTAATTGTGTTCAGATTATGTACAGTTCTTTGAGTCATCAATGGCTGAGATTTCCTCCATGAGATCAACAATACCGTTGAGTTGGGTACTAGCATTGTTTGTCCGATGATTGATAATCAACTGACGAAAAGCACGTTCGATTAGGTTGAGAAGTTCTCCCTCATGTGCTTTGCTTATAGGTTTGATTATGCTAAATCTATTCAGTGGATCTTTAGATCCGGCATATCAAAAGGTTAAGCGGTGCGGTTGCGAGGAGAAGAGAAAATTTAAATCGGGTTGTCAGTAACCTAATTTATTTATTGGGATTTCATATCTTAAACGCGGGGAGAATTCAGTGCATTTGATAATTAGAAACTTAAGACATAATTTGAGTTAGGGCTGGGAGTTCAGTCAGGACCTTTAGTGGAATAAGTTCTGGTTCGTACAAGAAAGGATCTAACTCGGGGACAGAGTTAGGGATATCCAGTTTTCTCGTACGGTTAGCCCAAGTCCTATACTTCCTCGTGATCCCTCACATAGCGCATTATACGCACGGATATTTTTCTTATTGGTTTTAGTTATTATTTAATTTAATTAGAATACCGATTTTGCCGTCGAGGACATTCAAGAATTAAATTAAATTGTTGGAAGGCAGTTTTGGAATTTGGCACACTTAGGGATTACTCCCTAGGTGGCCGGCCCTAACTAAAGTGGTGGAGATTTGGTTTTGATATATATATATATATATATCTTGCTAATTTTTAGGAAAGGAAGATATATACCATACATATCTTATGTGTGAGTATAGGAATAAATATATATCAAAGAGGCTAAAATCAAACCCCAAAAAAAAAAAATCCTACCCTAGCCGCCGCCCCCCTCTCTCTCCTGTTGGGAATTCATTTTTGCTCTTTGGGGAGAAGTGTGAGGAGAAACCGAAGAGAAGAAAAAGACTTCGATCGGGATCGGTGCCCACTCGTCGGGATCGTCGTGTGCGTAGGGATATATGCGAGAAGATTGTTAGGTCGTCTCAGATGGTTGTTCGGCATCAAAGAAATTTGTTCAAATTTCTTGAAGGTATATTTAATCATAAAATATCAGATTATTTTATTGTTTTTAATGAAAATCGCACAACGTCATTTTTTACGGTCACGACGTCATTCATCGAACTTTTTCTGCTGCGCGGCTCTAACAAACGCGGGAAAAATGCTGAAAAAGAAGCCCAAACAGCCCCTTAAGTTGCCAAAAAAACTGCTGTGTAGGCAGCACTGTGTCGCCTTTTTCCAGCTGCTGTTTGATCGCATTGCCGCCACTTTTAAACCCCCTAAAAATTATGATAGGTAGAGCACATCGAAGTCTTGATCTCCAAAAAAGATTGCGTCAAAATTCGAAGCCGAAGTGCCCCGAAAAACTCCTCAAAGTTTCGAAATTTCTGTAAGGCCCCACTGTGCGCGACCAGCTTTGAAGCACCCTTTGACCCATTTGCCGCCGTCGTCGAACTGCAACCAAACCACCATCGGATAGCCAACAGACAACCTTAATTTCAGCAAAAAAATCGCGTCCAAAAAGATTGCCAAAAGCCACGAAAACGAGCCTCGAAACAGCCTTGCTGTTCAGGCCGAACAGCCCCTTTGCCGCCACTTCTTTGCTCTTCTTCTTTCGATTTTATTTCTCATTTTGCGTGATTCGATTACAATATTGTTCCAAAAAAATGAATAAAATAATAGATTACATCGTCAAAAACCTATACCCCACGTAGGAGGCGTACAGCCGATCTAATCTTGAATCAAAACCGTCGAGATAAACGATTAAAACCGATATAAACCAAACATACATTCATACATGCATTTAACCAGATCATAACGACATAGGCTTCAAAACAAAGGTTAGCACAATGATTTTTCATAAAAAACATAACCATGGCTCTGATACCATTATTGGAGCGGAAATAAAAAATTGAACCGACGCCGTGACCGTAAAAAATGACGTGCGCGTTTTTCATGAAAACAAATAACAATATTAATCTTAATAGCATAATACCTTTATGAAATTTTTCGAAAAGTTTCAAGAAGTCCCGAATACGTTGAAGACGACCTTGCAATCTTCTCACGTATGTCCCGGACGCACTACAATGATCACGGTGTGTGGGCACCAATTCCGATCGATTTTTCTCCTCTTGGTTTCTTGTGAGACCCTGACCCATTTTCTTTTTTGGCATTATCGGACGCGCGTTACGTATTTTCTTTTGAGCATGTTTTTACTATTTTTGATGCATGATCGAGCTTAGATATGCATGCGGGGTAGGTTCCCGGGGCCATGGGCCGTTGTGGTGGGAATCTCGAAATATTTCAAAAAGAAAGATATTTTGAAGGCCTATAAATATCTAGAGTTAGATATTTTCATAAATATATTTTTCAAAACTTAACTCCTAAGTTTCCCGTTTTCTCTCTGCCTTCTCTCTAAGTTCTTGGGGGCCCGGGGCTCGATTTTCAACGATCCAACAGCGGATCTTTGCTTTTGGCACGGTGGGCTACGCAACCATCTGATCAGATTTCAATTCCAGCGAAACTCAGTTTTGCACATTGTTTGAGGCGTCGAGTTTTGGATTCACCGAGGTAGGATTCTAGACCCTACTGCTGTATAAGGGTGCTATGGGTAAACATGTGTGTTTTTAACGAGTAGATTGCTGTAGATCTACGTTTGTTTCAAAGTTGGATTTTTGGGTGTAAAACCTTGTTTTCGGCGATTTCTGTGGATGGAATCGGGTGTCGAGGGTTTTCTTTGAGGGACTGTCCTGACCGGAAGAATAAGTAAACTGTAATTCAGTATTTTATGAAAATTTCAGAAATTGCTGCGACTTTCCATAATTGTAGAAATCGCCCGTAGGTATCTGTCTTCCACTGGAAGTCTTACTCATAATTACTCCCCAAGTCCTTGCTGTAGCCCTATATATATGCGGGTAGACTGAACCAGTTGAAAATAATTTTCATGCATTATTGATATATTATTTTTGTCTTTCAAGACTTAAAAAATATATCGGGGCTCTGCCGGTACGAGTTCTCGGAGAATCGTAACTCACACTATGTTCGAGGATCGCATAAGAGAATATGGCAAAAGATCTAACAGGAGGTTCAATACGGAATCAAGTCGTAGTTGAAGATTAGATCTACAAGAGGTATTCTTTTAAATTAACTTTAGTGGCACGGGTTTATTTTTTATCGTTCGAGGCCAAAATTTTTATCTGGAGCTTGTTTCGGCGTTTGCCCGTCTAGTTAATTTTTTACCGATTAATCGTTCTCAAAAACAATGATCTTGGCAGTATTACCTCCAACAAATTGGTATCAGTGCCGTTTTATTTTTTGTTACGATTATCGGGGTCGGGTAGATTTAAAACTGTGCTAACTTTATTTTGCAAGCGTTCTAATTCCGATTTTATGATCATTATTTATTTTCATATTTGATTGAATGATTTGAATGAATGATGATTAATTTTTTAACTCGGGAGTTGACCGTGTTACATTAATTAATTTTAGAACGAATGTGAGCTTACGGGATATAGGTTTCGATGTAAAAATTTTTTTATGTTCTTTAAGTTTTTTTCTAATTTATTAGAAAGAAAAAAAATAAGAACAAGTATGGAAGCAACGGCGGTGGTTGGTGGCGGCAACCGGTAACGAATTTTTTTTTATTATTTCGTAATATTTTATTTTTTTAGAATTTTTTCTAAATAAAATAAAAAAAAATAAGAGAAGCAAAAACCGCCGCAGAAGCAGCAGTGCGCCAAATCCAGGCGCGGTTCCCAAGCAATTTTCTTCCTATGGCGCAAGTTTTGAGCAGCAGCTTGCGGGTAAGGGGGGCCTGCTGCGCGTAAAGCGCAGCACCAGGGTTTGCTGCGCAAATACGCCACCGTTTTGCAAATAATTGAGTTTCGAAAGTTCTGCCCAAAACGCCACCGTTTTGCACTCTCCAGGCCAACTGTTTCCTCTGTCAAGAAAAAACTGTTTCCAATGCCAAGAAAAAAGTATGGGTTTACTCAAGACCAAATTTCATCGTATAGAATTAAATTATTTTAGTAGTATTTATACTATATCCTATTTAAAAAATTAAAAATATACATTTAATATTAACAAAAAAAAATATACACATTTTAAACACACTAACATAATGAAATTTTTTAACAAAATGATAACAAGAATTTTTCAACGAGGATTAAATAAAAAGTATAAATATTCCTTATTTAATCAAATATTATCCCATCAATTACATTTCAAATTTGTAAGGGCGGTTGTAAATTACTAAAAAAATTATAAAAACAATCATAATAGACAAATGCCTTAAGAGAGTGTTTTTCTTGATCAAATGCTATTTTTTGAAGACAGAAAAAAAGAGTATAAGACTTTGTATTAAAATAAAAAACACTAATAAAAATAGTATACAAACATAAAAATATTACATACCTGAGATTCTTTGTTAAATAATGTTTGAGAAGAACTATACTTATACTTCATTATGTTTGGCAAATAGAAAATCTCAACATCCTAATTAATAAAAATAATAGTAAGTAAATATATTATTTTTTAATAATATAATATATTTTACAAAAAATTTACAACAACATAACAACTTTTTCCAACAATAATAGAATTTTTACAAAAAATTAAAAAAGTTAAACAATATAACAGCCAAAATGAACATGATCCCCACAATAATAATACAATTTTTAATTAAAAAAGCTACACAAGCAATAAAGCAGATAAAAAAAATAGATCAAAAATATCCAACAGATCAAAATATATTTTTTAATATAAAACAGATCAATAAAACAGATCAAAATATATTTTTTAAAAAGCTACACAAGCAACAAAATAGATCAAAAAAATCAAACCGATCAAAAAATATTTTTTAATATAAAAAGACGTGCTGACACAAGGCTATACAGTATACTCTCTCTTCTTCTTCTTGTTTGATTCTCTCTCTCTCTCTCTCTTTCTCTCTCTCTCTCTCTCTCTCTCTATATATATATATATATATATATATATATATATATTTCTGCAATTTCTCTCTCTAACTGAGAGCACATATATTTCATGCTTAGAGACTAAAAGGACAGGAGGATAAAAAACAGATCAAAATACCATTTTCGTCGCAGGCGTTCTCGCCGTTGAAGGCGACGGCAGTGGGGCGGAGTTGGCGGCGTTGAGGCGTTGAGCCGTTGAAGGAGACGCACACCACGTGCACCACACAGGAGGGAAATGAGGGATTTTTCATTTCAGGTTTTGTTTCTGGTGGGAGAGTTGGCAAAACGGTAGCGTTTTGAGCATTAATTTGAAAATGCATTTGGTCTCAAACGACGCCATTTTTTGGCGCAACAAACATTTTTTGGCGCAGCAAACCCTGCTACGCTTTAAACACATCAGGACCCTGAACCCGCAGTTTGCACACTGTTTTGATATATCAAAAAGCTGTTGCGCAATTCCAAGGCGCCAGCAACCAATCTGTTCGGCACAATTTTTGTGCATTCAATGGATGATGGAATGTTCATGGTTAATGATGATCATTAATCCCGTTAATGGAATTTTTGATCCAAACAGTGGTATAATTCATGGGATCACTTGGGAATCTAATTGAATGCACCAGATCATGATCATGATATTTTATTTATGAATACTTGAATCCATCCAATCTCAAGTTGGAAGCCACGCGGTTTATTACTTCTTGAATGCATAGCAAGCAACAGCGCAATACCAGGCGCATATTCAGGCGCCTACAGAGTGGTTTCCATGCAAACAAAAGAAGCGATTTTTCAAAAAGCTGCCAAACACAGCGCAACAGTGGGTCTCCAAGCCAAAAAGGGGTGCCGGTTTCCAAGCATGTTTTCAGCGGATTTTGTGGAGATATTTTTTATATGTTTTATCAAATAATATCAAATGGTCACGATACCATCAGGATACAGGAAGCTGATAAAGATTGGACCACTGAAACTTTATTTTAATAAGAGACTGAAACTCTTTAAAAGTTTCAATCGAATCATAAAATCGGGATTTATATTTATCTTGCATTTAATTTTTTATATATTAATTGCGTGGATGATAAATATCAGTTTGATTTATCCTATTAATTTAATTAATTCAAAAATTTGGTTTTAATTAAAATATTTTATAATAAAAAATAAAATTAAGTTTGTTTTAATTAATTAATTTTAATTAAATAGAAAAACTTTAGATATTTTATATGTTTACAAAATATCACGTTTAAGATGATTTTTTTAAAAATCGGATATCTTGAAAAAAAATGTGAAAATTAATTCTGGATTTTGAATTAATTAAATAAAAAAATATTAAATCAAAATAAATTATTATGTTTTGAAAATTGTGAAACGGAAAATAAAATAAATAAATACCTTTAATCAATACCTTAGCTGAAAAGCTGGAGAAAAAATTGTGCATTTATTAAATTTTATTTGTTACGCATTTAAATACGAAAACATGGTTTGATAAAATTAAATCGAAACTATGTCAGCTATTTAATTTTACTTAGTATGGTCAGTTGCCTAGATAGTAAAATTAAATGGAATTGGCCTGTCTGGTCTTATGAAGGATAGTATATGTCCACCCATCGTGGCATGCTATTCTTGGGTTACCAGACTGCTGGCGAATTAATTTTAAAATGGTAGAGGGAACCAAATTAAAATAAATTTAAAATTTTTCTCATCATAATTAACGGTTTTATTTAATTATGTGATTCTCATGATTAAAATGAATTTCAACCCACTTACTTCAATACTCAAAGAAAACAAACTTACGGGACCAAATTTTGTTGACTGGAAATGTAACATGGATATAGATTTGACTACAAATGTTATTCCTTCAATACTAGGAAATGTGTGTAAGACTCGGAACCTTGTTCTTTTATGTTGATTATATATTTGATGTGTTTGTTTTAGTATATGAATAGCATTGATGCATGGTTTATGCCTTAAAGTTGTAGAACAGCATGTGTAGATGTGTTTTACGCTTTTCGAGGGTTCAATAGAGGCTCGTTTGGCTTGTGCTTGGACCAAAAACCTTGACTAGGTGAGTTGGGATGGTTTTTGGCTTAAAAACCATGAAGCAAATTCCAATACGCCTCTGTGGAGGAGTTCGGTCAACTGGGGGGTCCAGTTCGGTCGACCGAACTGATTTTTCTGGGTTCGGTCGACTGAAGCCTTTGGTTCGGTCGACTGAACTGTGTAATTTTCCATTTTCTATAAAAGCGGCAGTGGCGGAGTTTTTGAGACAAAAATGTTTCTTTAGCCCTAAGAAACCCTTTTCTCCTCCTTCTCTCTAGATTTAAGGGCCCAGGGCTTCGGTTTTTGTTTATTCCTTTGTGGATCCTTGCTATCGGGCCGAGGGCTTCGCATCCATCCGATCGGATTCTCGTTTTGACGCTGTTCAATTTTGAGACGTCGAGTTCTTGACTCTCTGAGATAGGATTCTAGACTCTAGTACTATATAAGGGTGTTTTGTGTAATTATACGTGTTTTCACCGGGTAAAAAATACATCAAATGTGATTTTCGTGTGTAACCGTAGTTTTTGGGTAAAAGTAGAATTTTTACGCCTTTTCTCGGTTATATGCATGTTTCGAGTACGTGGTATCCGTAGTTTTTAAAAGCGGTTTAAAAACGAGGTATTTTGTGAAAATGGTAAAAAACGTCTTTTTGGAGGTTTGGAGCTAACCCGTGAGGTTGAGTCTCACCTTTAAAATGTTTTGTTGGAAATGGTTTTAGATCTCTATTTTTATGGATTGGATCTCTTTTTATACATGTGTTGTATAAATTATTTTGCGGGTTTTCGTAGTTGAGCTACGGTGGATTTTGAAATGTTCTCCATAAATGTACCATGACAGTGTGTGTATTGAGTTGGGCTTTCATTGCTCCTCGGTGTAAGTTCAGAAACGTGCGCAGAGTAGGTCCCTACTTGCCTTCGGGTTAATCTCCGTAAATGAGGTGGATAGGTGCTTAGTGCCCTCAGGCTGTGGTCCCGTAAACTAAGTGGTTGTGTGGGTGCTTAGTGCCTCGGGTGTGACCCTATAAACTAAGTTGGTTGCCTCCGTTAATGGCGTGCTAGTTGTAACTCCGTATATAACTTGTCATTACTAAACCTACGGGTCGAGGGTAATGGACGAGAGCCTATAATTGTTATCTTTATCGGTATGACAGAGTCGGTACATAGGACTACATTTATATCTTTCTCCTCGGCTAAGTGGCCTGAGTGGAGCTTACTGTTTTACTTACAGCTTTCCCTTAACTATGGCATGAGATCTGTTAGGATGATATGCATAGTTTGAAGGATGAAAAAATGTAAGATTTTATGAAATAAAACCTTTTTGAGACTTGTGATAGTCTGATGGAAAACTTGTAATTTTGGAAGAAAAACCTTTTTGGCTCCCGTGGTTGAGCCCATGTGTGTATAATTGCATAGTCTGCTTTACAGCTTTACTGTCTATGTTCTATTGGGCTTCGGCTCACGGTGTGAAATAACTAGTATCAAACACTTTCCAAACAAGAATTCTAACGATAGCTAGCAAACATCTCAGATACCCAAATTAGCGAATCACAAGCACATAATCATGGAAGCTGAAACAATACCCCTGCCAAGCCCATACTGGTAGCATAACAACAGGACATACGAAAACCTGGGGTGAAGGCTAAGGAGAAGCTTAACCAGACTCTAGAATGGAGGGGTTTATCTAAATGGAGAAACGGGCAGCACTCTAGCAAGAAAAAATAGCTCTAACCCCCAAGAGACCTGTTTGATCTAGGATTCTAGGAAAAATGGGCAGCATAACGGTAGAAAAACAGAACTAGCTCACACATGTATAACAAAGGTTTGAAGGAAGCGAGCTTAACACAACAACGAGGGAGAATCCAATAACCTGGGAAGAACTCGGAAGAGAGAGGAACTATCCTAGAGGCTTCAAAACAAAACACGGGCATGACCCTGAGAAAAAAAACTACGTCGTGAAAACAAAACAAGGTGAAGAACAAAGCCCAGATAAGAACCCGAAGGTGAAAAGCTAAACTAATCAAAGGATAACAAAAAACCCGAGCTGAACCCAGAAAAAGAACTAGCCTAAGCCAAACAAACAATCGTAACAAACGTAATCAAAACATACAATTAACAAAGCACATAATCCTACTAGGGTTAGCAACACCTAATGGAGGGTTCTACGCTACTATATGCAAAAGGTCAATTTTGGTTAATCGAACAAGGTACTTTCTGAATAGAGCCGAGTATATACCTTCCATGCCTGGAGTGGCTGGACATGGTCAAACGGTATGCCTGAACTCTTTTACTGCACCTATGAAAGCGTATAGTCAGTAAAGTTTGTCTGCCTTCCCAACAATTCCCGAAACAGATAAACGATCAGGGCATCGGGTCGACTGGGCAAGGGGTTGAAGAACAATGCGCATGCATGCGATAATGCAAATGAGAAATACGTACTAAGAACCAATGATGTTTTCAAGTCTAGCCCTCTTATTTGATTTTATAAATCGGTCCCCAACAGAGTCGCCAGAAAATACTGTGGCACTAGGATTTTGGGGTTTTTAGATGTGTGGAGACCCGGTCCATTTTATTTTTAAAAAAATTAATTTTAGTAACATAATTAAATCAATGGAAATGATTAACATTACATGCACTGTGTGGTTGGCATGTGGAAAGACCTCAGAATATTAATTTGTGATAAATTCCATGGTGACAGAGAATTTTAATTATATGATTTGGACCTAATTTAAATTAAATTTGAGGATATAAGTGAAATGGAAATTATATATGCTTGTTATATATATATATATATATATATATATATATATATAATATTGTTATGGTGGGAATTTTCTACAAACTTTGAAAAAAAAAGGAAAAGAAAACGGGGAATGCTTTTCATCTCAGCCGAAGCTGAGACATGATCCTAGAAGCTTCATCGAGAGAGAAGGTCCCGCCATTTTCTGCAACTTTTGCATTTCTTGACTGTTGGTTCGTTTATAGAGAGAGAGAGAGAGAGAGAGAGAGAGAAGGGAGAAGTGCGCGACACGCCACCACCGTGCCTCCCTCGCCCCACCTCCGCCAGCATCGGCGCCACCTCTGCCACCCAGCACTGCCGGCGAGCTCATCCCAGCCACCACCAGTCGCCATCGCCGGCATCGTCTTTCTCGTTTTCTCCTTCCCTCTCTGATTTTTTCTTCGCCATTTGTCTTGGAGCAACCGAACCAAGTTCCATGATGGTCGAACAAGCTAGGGTTCAAAAATTTGGGGGGTTTTAGCTTCCAAGAGGTTGGACTTTGACTAATTAATGATATTTTTATTTAATATGTGTTGTATTTTCATTTAAATTCTTGAAACTCAAAAATAAATTGGGAAAAATCCATGAACCCTAGTTTGATTTATACTTTAATGATATGATTACATAAAGCTTTGATGAAGGGTTGAAGTATGGGGTATTTAATAAGATAGTTGAGTCTTGTGACTTGATGATGGGTGGCCCTTGAGTTAAATTGGTAAGTTTACTTACTTATTGTAAAATTTGAAATAAAAACCATAGTTTAAGTTGTGGTGATGCTTTGGTTTCATAACAATTGAATTAATTGAGGGGTTTGAATTAATGTGGAGTTGAGTTAATGGGTGGACTATAAAATCATGGAACTTGAGTTAATACATGGTTTAGGTTGGGAACTTGGATATGAAAGCCTTAATTTGTGAGGTGTCCGAACCCTAATTCATGGGATTAGAATTAATTGATAAGTTGAAACTTTTATGGTGACGTTAATTTGTGTATTGTTTAATCGTTAATTTAAAATTAATGCAAAAACTACTTGAGTGAGAATCGGAGTTCAATCAAAATTATTGAATCATGAGTTTAACTTGCGAGTTGTGGAATATTGGAATTGGGACTAAATTAGGAATTAACTTTATTGATAACGAATAAAAGTGATGGGTTTGGATCTTTTAAGATATTTGCATGTAATTGGTTGAACATGAAGCTAAGTAATTAATGGCATTTAACTTAATTCTTGAGATTGAGATACCAAAATGAGGGTTAGAACTTGGTCTCTTGCAAATCTAAAATTTAAGGATAAATTCTTGACTTAATTTTATGATTTGTGGATTATATATATATATATATATACATACATAAAGAGAGAGCATGGTTTGGGAATGTAGTAAAGTTCGATAAGATAATTAGTGGACTAAAATCTTACTAATGTGAAGCTAAATTCATAGGGTAAGTGAAAGATTTGAGAAATCTTGGATGTAAATCTTAACCCATATTGATGGATGGTATTAAGTACAAAATTATTAAATTCCTTAGTGTATCTAACCTATAGATTGCTAATTAATGGAATTGAGATAAATTAGAACAAATTAAAGTTATCATTCGAACACTTGAGGTATTTGATTAGATGTGGAAACGCTGAATCTTGTGGATCATTGAACCAAGGAGGTTGACAAAATCTAAGAAAGAAATATAAAGTTTTGAGCATTGATTTACAATTTCGGGTTGATATATATATATAAACAACGGTTTTAAGTCCTTTAATATCGATATCCTTTCGTTAAAGGATAAAGTTGAAATGTGTAATGCTATATTGAAAACAAGCTTATGTTTTACATCCTACACTGGGCTTAATGAGAATTAAATGATTAATAAATAAGTTTGGATTCATGATAATCGTATAAACTTTGAAAGAAGAGCTAAGGAAAATTTGGCTGAGATTATGGCATTGAAGTAAAAGGTGAGAGAATGCATTGGTTAAAGAATGTGACTTGAGAATATATGTATGAGATGGATTGTGGTTAAATTCATTAAACTCTTACCTTCGAGAACTTAAATTGCATATATGATCTGAATTTATGCTTCTTTCGGGATGATTGCTTAAAGATTGATAATTGAACTTGTGATTTAATTAAGAAATCAGGAAGTATGGAATTTGTGGTTTGTGCATGGTTTAATGATTGAATTAATAAATTATGTTGAGCCTTATGATTTTATCAACAATGAGCATTAATTGGGATTTATAATGAGAAGACGATGATTTGAGAACTTGTGGCTTGAAAATTGAAATGGGGAAATAGACTCCTGATTGATTAATGAATACTGGTATGATTAATTAAATATTGAATCGAGGATGATTGATGTTGATGTGATTAAGTTGGGCATGACTAGCTCCACGGTGAAAAATCGAAAACTTGCGCAAGTAGGGTGCCCTATCCATCGGGTTAGTCCCCGAAAAGGTGTGCATTGGTTGCTTACCCATCGGTGTTCCTCAGGAAAACCAAAAAAGGCGGTTGTTGTGGTGAGTTATAGAGCTATCTATTACCCAATGACTTTGCGTAGCTTATTGGGACAATAAGGAGGGGTTTCTATAAGCTGCACCCGACGTCGGTTTAGTATTGGATTGACGAAATGAAATAAAATGTAATTGTGAATAATGAACAGATTTTATAAAAAGAATGTAAATTTAATGGTTGGATACGAATTATAGAAAATGGAAATGTGGATAAAGACTGATGAACTAAAAGAAAATTTAATGGTAGTATAATGGATAGAAGATGTTGGTAACAGCATATAGAAAAGACAGAAAAGGAAAGTAATAAATAAAGTAATAAAGGGAAAGAGAAGAAAGAGTGACTAAAGGAAAGAAAAGAAAAGACAAGAAATTAAAAGATAATTTAAAGATTGAATGAGAAAGGAATATTAAGACTAGTTAATATGAAGAAGGAATAATTAAAGATAAGATAAGATGAAAAGAAATTAAAGATGAAATGATTAAGAAAATGTAAATGAAATAAGAGAATAAGAATGAGAAATTAGAAAGAGGAATAAACAATTTTTTTAAGAATAGGTCAAGTCTAAATGATGGATAAAGAACCAAAAATAATTTGGAAGAATATAAAATGACTGAAATGGAACGAAAGAAATAAGGAAATGTAACAACATTTAAGGTGGGTGAGCGTAGAATTTCAATCAATAGTGAAAACAGTGATTTGAATATGGTTGCATAATAGCACGTTATTCACTCCTCACATATCATGCATCATATCTTTGTTAGTCTTTATCTTTCGAGCTTCGGCTCACGTTGGTTGCATCAAATATTTTACAGGTCCTGACAAGCAAGAGAAGATGTAGGAACGTCTTGACTCTCTCATATGGGACTTGAAGAAGAAAAGGAGAAAGTGTGTGTGTAGTTTGGAATCTTTATGCGCATTTTATAAGTTTGTAAAATATAATGAAGTTTATCTTTGTAAATGAAACTATAAACTTTTATGAACTAATGGCACACTCTAAGTACTTGATTCTAGCAATGTTATTCGCATGAATGGATTAATATTGGTGTTTACATAGTTTTATGGGAATTGGTTGAATGAATGGATGTATTTGTATTGTTATGAGAAATGTTATTATTAGATTATTTTGAATTGTAATTGAGAGTTGAAATCTAGGTTGTGCCTGTGTATAAATTGTTATTTGAGTTCAATAGGTTTACATAAAATTTGGATAGTCCGAAAAATAGATGAGATTTTGCCGAAATTTTTAAGAATTATACTTAGATTATTTTTGAAGTTTTGCAAACAAACTTCTTTTAAAACGAATTACATTCAAGTGTTTTTCTTTAAAGAGGATTTTAACCACAAATAAGATTTATAAAAAAAAGAGTCTCCTCGGTTATTCTGTAAAGTTGAGTTATCGAGTGCAGTTCTTGTGACCCGGTGGTCGGGACGTGACATGGAGATTTGGGGGTTCTTGGGTTATAGAACCCGAATGGTGAAATTGCTTAGATTTTGTATAAATTGCGATTTGTATTAACTCGTTGATAAGTTAATTTCTTGAATCTTGAAAATGGGTGGGAGGTGTGCGTGTTGAGAATTTGTAAATAAATTTCATGAATTGTTCGATGTGTGTAAAACTATGAGATTTGAAAATTGATTGCACTCCACTATGTTGATTCAAATATAAGAATAATAATAATATTTGAATTGTTGATAATGGAAACCTTAATTGCATTGGGTTTGACGAGAGGAACCGGGTTGACCGTTGGATTTGCGTTGGTTTAATTGTGAATGACTTAATTAAGGTACCGTATGAATGCATTGGATTGAATGGGTATTTATTTTCGAGAGAAATCGAAAATGTGTGCTCTCCGTGTCAGGATATAGAATGAGTATTTATTCATTGGGTCTCGTGTGGCCCGATGGTGATAAATACGCCTAAGTCTATAGGCGCCGTCCGGCTTTGATATTTAATTAAATCAATGAATGAAATCGGGTTGGTAAACCATACGGCGTAAATAATGAATGGGAGATTTTGGAAATACCTTGATAATGGTTGAGTTGTGGAAAATGAAAGGAAATGAATCGAAATGGGAAGTCGTAATAATCAGGTTGGGTTTGAGATGACTGGACTAATGAGCTAATTAATGCATGTTGGTTTTGGGTAAAGAAAAGAAAATCAGTTATGTGAATGAGAATTTACTAAAAAGGCGGATTTGATTTTGGGTTTAAACGTGTTGTGCATTTACATGATCATCCTCGCATGTCATGCATATGTTCATATTTAGTTTATTTTTTACGAGCCTTGGCTCATGTTTAAAACATTTAAGGTGATAATGGAAAGAAGGTGGTCGATTGAGGAGCTTAGTCTCAAAGACCGTGTTTGGAGTTTTTGGAAATAATTACATACTTATAGAAAGATCTTTTGAAAAATGCATATTTTGTAAATGTAATTCTTATGATACAATGATTTGATACTTGGGTTGGTTGATAACTGTTTTGTAAGGCCTTTAAGGCCTTTAAGGCCATATGTACTCATGAATTGTATGCATGTGAGATTATTGGGTATTATGTTGGGTTTATCATTTTTTTATGAAATGTTCGATGTATGAAATCGTTGGGTTATTAACGTTGGGAGATGGGTGGAAATATTTTCTCTATCTTTTCTTTTGTGGCTTTGTAATTGGATCCCTTGGGAAGGCTTGCTTGGAGGTGTGGTTGAAGTATGGGATGTTGGTGTTGGAAAACATGTTTTGAAAAAGAGTCAAGTGTTGGAACGTCCGATGGACCAATCGATCGGTTTATTGAGTAGTCAAACACTACTCTCGATTGTTGCAATCTGTGGAAGACCGATCGATTGGTCCTGAGATCGATCGAGCAGTCTGCCTGTTGAAGCACTTTTTCACTACTTTTTGGTTCACGAAATCTTTTCTTATGGGGCTTGGCTCCTTCTTTCAAATGGTTTATTACACAAGATTTCACGGTGTTTTGGGACATAAAACTCTTTTCACGAAAAACTTATGGTGCTTTTGTGGTTTGTTGGGGTTGGGTCATGAGTCTCTGAGTTGAGGACGTGACAAAATGAATCGATTTGGTTCCGCATATCGTAATTGTTAAGTAAAAATTTGAATTTAATTACTTAACATGATTTCACTCACATCAAATGAGTTTTTATTATGTAGGTCGAACCCATTTAAGATAGAATATATATTTTAATTACTTCATTTATTGAAAGAGAACACCATTTGATTTCAACTAATTATTTATTACAAGTCCTTAATTTAACCAAGGCATATGAGTGATTTAAATTTATTTATTTTAAGAGCTGGACCTAGGTAATGACTTAGTTTGCCTACATACCCATGACTTGGGATCAAGTCAAATGTAGTTCATAAATTTATTTTAACTTTAGTTTTGAGATTTGGTGAGTATGAAACTCATTTGATTTTTAAATTTGATTTAATTTAATTTATAATAGGTAGACGGCCCATTATTTTAGACTTTAAAATTTTATTTGGGTGAACATTTGGGTTCACAAATTTTATGACTACACTTATTAAGTGGGTTGCCTATGTATCCGAGTTGAAATTAACTCTGAACTGAAATCAAGTCCAACGCAGTTCAAAAAGATAAATTTGTTTATTTATTTATTTGTTTTGATAAACCTTAGAGATTCATTTAATAATTTAAAATTTTAAAAATTATGACATCACTGTAAAGAGAGCACATCCCAGCCAGATTAACATCTGCTCCTTTACCATTCATATGTCAATTCTAAATTTTATTTTTATCTCAGTTTTATGACTGTACCCATTTGAATAGGTTGCCTACGTATTCAAGTCGAGATACTTTGAACTAAAATCAAGTCAACGTAGTTCTAAGAAAATTTATTTATTTATTATTTTTATTTTGAATTTATCGAGTATAGAACTCATTTAGTACATTTGGGTGAATCACAAAGTGTTATAACTGCACTTGAGTGGGATCACAAAGCACCGTGAACGCACCAATTTCGATGGATTCATATTTGAAATATTAGTAAGTAAAAATTTAGAGTTTCACTTAATTTGTGATTATATTTATTTAAATATATTGACTACATATCTGAACCGGACACAGAGCCGGGTTAGAATTAAGTAAGCTAATTTAAATGATTCATTTTTTAATTTATTTAAGTGAAAATCTGAGTTTTGCATTATTTGTAATTAAATTCATTTAAATATGTTGACTACATATCTAAACCGGGCGCAAGGCCATGTTAGATTTAAGTTAGCTAATTTAAATGATTCACTTTTTAATTTATTTAAGTAAAAATTTGAGTTTCACTTTATTTGTAAATATATTCATTTAAATATGTTAATTACATATCTGAACCGAGCACAAGGCCTGGTTAGATTTAAGTCAGCTAATTTAAATGAATCACTTTTTAATTTATTTAAGTAAAAATTGAGTTTTACTTTAGTTATAATTATATTCATTTAAATATATTGCCTATATATCTGAACCGGGCGCAAGACAGGGTTAGATTTAAGTTAGTTAGCTAATTTAAATGAAAATTGAGTTTTACTTTATTTGTAATTATGTTCATTTAAATATGTTGACAACATATTTGAACCGAGCGCAAGGCCAAGTTAGAATTGAGTTAACTAATTTAAGTGAATTTATATTTTTATTTGTTTAAATGAAAATTTGAGTTTCACTTGATTTGTGATGAAGGCTTTGTTCGTTTCAATGTAAAATATTTTCTAGTAAAATAATTTACTAATTTTTCACTGTTCGTTTAACAAAAAGTAAGTAAAATAAATTTTTTAAATAAAATATTTTACATCATAAGATGAAAATATTTTTCTTTTAATAAATTCGTAAGTTATTTTCTGTTTTTTAATAAACATGTCTTGAATTTTAATCCTCCCAAATTTGTAGATTTTTTTTTATCAATTTCAAAAACAAAGATATATAAGTTAGGGGTGTAAAAATGGCCCGAGGTCTGACGGGGTCCGAAATCTGCTCGAAGCCCATCATTGTGCGAGCCCGACCCGTACTGTTCATGGGTCGGACCTGGGCCGGCCCGAAGCCCGCCCGCCCGCCTGCCACAAGGCCGCCCATGGGCCTGGGCCCGGCCGGCCCTCTCCCCTCCTAATGGCTAGAATTTGAAACAGACGGCCCGGATGCGATCTGGTTTAAAATCAACGGCTTGGATTTTTTGACTGTTGGGCCTGGCCCGCCATAGGCCTGGCCAACGGCTAGTGTTTTTTTTTAAATACAGTTTTTTTCCTATAAATAGGAATACATGTTTTCATTTTTTTTCATCCAAACATCTTTTTTCTCTCTACTTTTTTTTAATGTACAATACACTTATAATGTATAAAATTATTCACATTTGATTTTTAATTAATAAAATTTATATCACATTTTATTATTTTAATTATTCAAATTTATTACATTTAATTGTTCAACTTATAGTTATAATAAATTAATAAACTTATAATAATAAAAACTATAAAC
>JAULJZ010219757.1:0-17827 GCA_032270985.1 Heliamphora pulchella | reverse complement strand
TGCCCAAACTTGGTTGCCAAGTTTGCTAAACCTAGGTTAGTGAAAAGCAACTCAAGTTAGGAAAACCTAACCTAGAGTTAACTAAGCTTCTCAAGGAAGCTTCCTTCTTTCTCTTTGCCTATAAAAAAGAACCTAGTCTTCCCACTACTCCTCTTGAATTCGGCATAGAGAGAGAGAGAGAGAGAGAGAGAGAGAGAGAGAGAGAGAGAGAGAGAGAGAGAAGAACAAAAAGAAGAAGAAAGAAAGGAAGAAGAAAGGAGGAAGAAGAAGGAGCTTGGAGTTGAGAGATTGAAAGCTAAGTTCAAGGTTTTCAATCACCAAGAAACAACTTCTAACAAGGTAATCAAGACTCTAACACATCTGATTTTATACCTATCAAACACATCTTCCATTATTTTCAAACACAAATCAAAGATCAAGAACCAAAAATGAACCGAAAAGGTGTCATGGTGAGATTTTGGGCCTTTTTTGGTGTGGGTGACGTGTTTTTGGAGTTTTCATGAGGTTTTCTAAGGGATTCATGGCATGATAAGGATCTGTAGTTTTAGTATTTAAGAGTACAAATCATGTATGTAAAGGAAATTGATCAACTCTTGACACACATGGTGCTAGGAGATTTGAACTAAACATGGCCTGAAATTTGAGCTTTTCCACGATTTTGCCCTGATCTTTGGAATATTATAACTAAATATAGAAAAATTATCTTAGTGTGTTCTTTATATTTAGACCTTTCTTTTTGTGTTATCTTTCATCAAAAATTAGTTAGAACTCATTTGAGTGAGCAGAACTCGAGATATTGCTTTTCTACCAAAGTCTGTCGGTTTCATACTAGCAAACAATGCGGACCTAAAAACCCTAGTTTAAAATGGGATTCGAGCTTTGGTCAAAACATAAAGATTGTAGATAACATGTATATCTAGCTATCCACCATAACGTAGCCCAATCTATTGAGGTTTGATGGGTCAAAACCCCTCTGAATTTCTCTGTTGTGGTTCAGCTTTTTAACTATGCTTCTGTCATATATTTTTGTATAGCCCCAAACCCCTATTTTTAGTGACCTACTCCAAAAGTGGTCTACATGAATATTGGAGGTAACATATTAAACTACTTTTTTTCTAAACATCAGACCTAGATGCCTCTGGAATTTTCCTCAAAACCGTTTCAAACTCTCTGTCCAAAACCTTGATTTGATGCCCCAAAACTGAGACCAATAGAGGCGTATTTTCGGTAAAATTCTGAGAAAAGTGCTTAACCGTTTTCTCTTAGAATGCTTTATTCACCCATTTGCCTCAGGTTTTGACTTTCGTGTTAAACATAAAAGTTATAGAGAATATTTTAATCGAAATTGTCCCCAAAAATCATAATCCAAATCCAAGTCTAAGTACCTCAAAATACTGTGATACTTTAAAATTTAATGATTTGAAGGAAGTAATAAATGGTTAAGTTAAATTCTTAAACAATTGAAGGATTGGGCAAGTACGTAATACCCCTTAAATCTAAAAAGAAAGTAACCATGGTCTCTAAAACCAAAAAAAATGTTCAACGGTACGAATCATTTCAGTTTAACATGTTAAAGGGAGAGAATTCCGTGTTAACGGTCAAATCATGTTTTGCTTGTTAGGCACAGAGGTTATAAAACCCAGGGGTCCCTGCTTAGCTTGCCTGGGGAGGCTTAGTTCATACGCATATAATACAAGGTGAGAGTGTTTAGCCATTATTTTGAACTTGAGTTTATGTAAATGATGCTTAAAAATGCTTTGAAGCGCATGTTTTGAACTATGACCAGTTTAACGATCGCATGAACCTGTTGCTTTCAAAAGCCATGATGTTTTTAATTCAAGTGTGATATCCATGATATTTTGAGCTAGCATGATGTTATCATAAAAGTATGGTTAACATTGTGTGGTTGTTCCAAAGTGCCAAGTTACAAGGGTTTCCTGCCCTTTATATCCCGTTATAAAAGAGGTTACCCAACTACAGGTTTTTCATTTGTCTTTATAGGGGAGGTTTCCCATTAAGCAGGGGTTTTGCCCTTTAAGATTTTTGGGCTGAGTCCCAGGTTTTAGCACATACCACTCGTGCTTGATAGAGAGTGACCCTCATTCCATCGCGTTGCTATCCGTGCATTGTGAAATGAGGTTATGGTACCGTCGGAACTCCCGGTCGTGAAGTTGACAACTACTTGGACACTGTTGGGGTTTGGGTCTAGTTTTGATAAAGTGGTTTTTCATTTTAAATTGTGGCGGTTGAGCTAGAAACATATTTTTGTTTGCAGTATTGAGAATGTTCTGTAAAATCTCTGATGTTTTCATGTTCAAAGAAATGCATCAGTTTTTATGTTTTTGTAAAAAATGTGATGAACTTTTTTTAAAAAGAGTTTTTAGTTATCCTTAACTAAGAAATTGTATTTTCTATTTATGATAATGTTAAGGGTGCTCTCCTGTAACCTCTGTGGTTGCAGATAACAGGAACGGCTAGGAGTTGGTCCACCACAGGCGTCGTCAAGTAGTTTTGGATATGGTGTTGGGAATTGTTTTGGTCCAGTTTTCTTTTGTTTAGTTTTTTTAGTTTTGGCCGAGTCTCATGTATAAAACCTGAAGGTTTTTGATGTTTTAGAAGTAATGTATGCCCTTGGGATGGCAAATCCCTAGTGACTTATGTTTATCCCTTTTGATATTAAGGTGTTGTGGTTGCTTAGAAGTTTTGGTTTAGTCTCTGAATATCATTATATCTTATCTTTCTCTTTAGCCGCAGGGCTGCGGCAGGATCACATCCCTTTGTACAGGTTTGGTGCCTTGCGGAAGAAAGGTGTTACAATTTCTCTACTATTCTCGAAATGTCATCCCGGGATGGAGTCATAGTTCCTACTCCATTTTCGAGTTTCAAGGATCAGTTGATACAGCTCTGTGGTTACTCTAAGCGTGATGCTTTACTTACCACCCATGATGAAGTTCTTGGCGTGGCTCGGATCATTGACCGATTCTGACCCCATGGTTCTCTTATTGATTTCTCGCTTCAACTCTAGCATCGTAATGTCCTTTGCATCTATTTACTGGCCCATTTTCTCCTGGGATTTTTTGATGGCCGGGCTAGTTTTCAATGGTGGACGTAACTTATTAGATTCGTGAGGGTCGGGATCCTGTTCCACTAGTCCTTGTTGAGACACTTCTCGGGCTTGATGCTGTTCGTACTAAGGGTGCTCCTATCTTTGCGGGCAGTGCTTTACTACTACAGGTGTTCTCTCAACTCTTATTTTTTTGTGTTTCTCTCTATCTTTCTGCTCAACTCTTCTTTTTCTGTATTTCTCTTTATTTTTCGCACTCAGCTCTCCTTTTTTTGTATTTCTCCCTATTTTTTGCATTCAGCTCTCCTTTTTCTGTATTTCTCCTAGGTTTGGTTGATAGATAAGGTAAATCTGCTGAAGAAACCTGTGTCTGATAATTTCAGTGTGAAATCATTCATTCACCGTTGGGTTTATCGCCTTCACTCCACTGAAGCTGCTTGGAAGGACTTCTTGAGTTCTTTGACTAGAGAGGACATTTCTTGGCAATGCCCCTAGTCAAAGATTTTTCTCATGACTACTGCCACCATGGATCACTTTGGGGTTCTATTGATTAGCTTGAGGCTGGCTACCTCCTATCATCCATACAGTACTCTCCATTAGTCTGGGTATACTCAGACTAGGCCTGACACTAATGTGAGTCATTTATATAGTTCTCCTCATCGGGCTCCCTTTTTAGGGTAGTATCAGCGGGCTTGGTCTTCTCGAATGATGATACTGGTTGTCAGCAAGTTTGATAGCAAGCATTTCTAGGATTACAAAGTTTGGCTGGAGAAGGAGTTGAAGAGCAGTGAAAAACAAGGAAAAGATGCAAAAAGAAGAAAGGCTTGACTTTCCTTTGTTGTTCCCCAGTATCTTGTTGTTTTCTTTTTAGCTTTTTAGGAAAAGGATTGAGGACTTGCGAGCTTTTGTTATTTTTAGAATCAAACTGAATCAATAAAACTTATTAATGAAAGTTTCTCCACTTCTAGTTTGCGATGATTTCTGAAACAATTCTTTAGATTTTTGTTTTTTGTAATATAACTAATCTATTAAAAAAAACTTTAAGTGCGCTTTTGCATTATTCCGCTACTTGAAACATGGTTACAGAGGAGAGTTTTGAACAAAGGTTTGGGCCGAACTTCTTACAGAAGCTACCTACGTATCCCGAAGAAAGAAATCAGGCCATAATGTAGTTCGAGGCTTGGATTACACTCAGGTATTGACACTCTCCTTTTCATTGCCCTAACTTTTGCCAAGGTTGCCCTTTTAGGTTTTCGGCATTACGGGTTGCTCTAACTTTTGCCTGGGCTGCTTTTACGATTTTCATCTAAGCGAGCTTTTCTTTTTATTTCTATTTTTCTCTTAGGGATAAAACCTCTTGAGATGATCTGAGTTTATTGGTGTAGAAAATACATTCCCATCCAAATCCATAAGGATGTTATCTCCTCTTGATATCAAGGTTTTGAGAAGATAAGGCTCGTCCCAATTAGGTTTGAACTTTTCTCTTGGGTCAAAGATTGGAGCTCTAATCTCTTTAAGGACTAAGTCACCTTCTTTCAAATTTCAAGACTTAACCATCTTGTTAAATGCCCGAGCTATTCTTCTCTGATACCCTTGGATGTGAAACAGTGCCTTGAGTCTCCTTTCGTCGAACAGAAGCAATTCGTCAAATCTATCCCTTTGCCAATCTAATTATTAAATGCCGCTTTCGGTTACTACCCTCAAAGACAAAAATTTTAAGTTCTATGGGTAAGACTGCTTCCATCCCATTAACTAATGCATATGGTGTTGCTCCAATGTAAGTCCTAATCAACGTTCAGTATCCCTAGAGTGCAAATGGCAGCTTCTCTAACTAATCTCTATTTGTGTCTTTTATTTTCTACAAAATCTTCTTCACATTCTTGTTGGTAGCTTCCACAGCTCCATTGGTTTGTGGTCTATATGGGGAAGATTTATGAGCAATAATTCGATACTTCTCTAGGCAGTCCAAAACATTGCCTTGGAAATGAGAGCCATTATCAGAAATAATCTCATGCGGAACCCCCGTATCGACAGATGATGTTCTCCTTGATGAACTTGGCTACTTAGGAGGCTTTCAGAACAGAGTATGAGGCGGGTCCAACCCACTTTATGAAATGATCAATAGCCGTAAGGGTAAACTCGTGTCCATTCGATGCTTTGGGTCTGATTTTTCCTATCACGTCAATTCCCTAGACCGAGAACGGTAAATATGAAGTCATTTATACAGCTGAGATGGTGGCACATGCATGAGGTTTGCATGAACTTGGCATTTTGGGCAACTCCGATCAAATTTGTAACAATCTATTTCCATTGTCATCCAAAAGTACCCTTGGCATAAAATCTTCTTTGTTAACATTAACCCATTCATATGGGGTTCGTAAACTCTTCTGTGAATCTCCCTCATCAGTTCATATCCTTCTTTCGTGTCAACATAGAGTTTGTTGACTCCCAGATATCCTCTCTTGTACAACTTTCCTCTATAGATTACAAACTGTGCAGCGAGTGTCTTGATGGCCCTTTGATCCTTCTTGCTAGCTCGATTGGGATATTCTCCCTTTTCAATAAAATTCCAAATGTCGTGATACCAGGGCAGTCAATCACTGACCTCTTGGGTAGCGATAATGTTATTAATTGCAAGTACATCTCATTACTGAATCACCAAAGGTCTCATTCTTACTCCAGGTGACATGTCTATCATCGATGCCAAGGTAGCCAGGGAGTCAACGAACTTATTCTGTAACCTCGGGACATGGGTGAACACTACACTCTCATAGAAGGGAATCATTATTTCGAGTTCTCAGTGGTATTGGATTAGCCTTTCGTCTTTGACCTTCAATTCACCTTTTCCTTGGGATACAACCAAGGCTGAGTCCCCTATAACCTGTAGCATCCTTACCCCTAGTTCTAAGGCTGCTTCTAATCCAACTAAGCAAGCTTCGTACATGGCCTAATTGTTTGTAACCTCAAAACTTAACTTATAAGCCAAAGGGACATGAGAATCATCGAGGGTGATCAAAATGATCCCTATCCCATATTTATATTGGTTCGAAGCTCCATTGAAGTACAGGGTACAATGATCCATCTTAATTTTCTATTCTTGTTTGTCAGGAAACTCAAACAATGATCCATCTTAATTTTCTATTCTTGTTTGTCAGGAAACTCAAATTTAAGCTCCTTTTCTCCTTTAATGGGATGATCGGCTAAAAATTTTGCAACAGCTCTCCCTTTTACTGATTTTTTTGTGACATATTGTAAATCAAACTCGGCAAGCATTAGCAACCATCGTGCCAACTTTCTCATTAATACCGGCTTTTCCAAGTGGTATTTGAGAGGGTCCATCTGCAAGATCAGAACAACTCGGTATGCTAGCATGTAGTGGCATAACTTCTTGGATGCCCGAACTAGTGCCCAGCAAGTCCTTTCCAAAGGTTTATATCGATGTTCATAATTTGTCATCTTTTTCCTTAGGTAGTAGATAGAATTTTCTACCTTAGCTTCATCTTCCTATGCAAGCATACATCCTATTACCGAATTAGTTACTAATAAATACAGTATCAGAGGATACCGGGTTCTGATGGTGACAAAACTGAACGATTTTGCAGATATTGTTGTATAGTATTGAAAGCGTATTGGTACTGTTGATCCCATCAAAACATAGTTCCCTTCTTCAGGAGTTGGAATAGGGGTTCACAGGTCGTGGTCAATTTAGTTATAAATCGATTGATAAACTGAATCATCCCTAAAAAGCTCCTTACGACTTTTTAGTTTTTGGGGAAGGCATCTTGAGGATAGCCTTGATCTTTGACGGGCTGATTTCTATCCCTCGCCGTGTGATCATAAATCCGAGCATTTTCCCTATTGTTACTTTAAAAGCGCATTTTTACGAATTCAGACACGTCCTGTACTTGTTTATCCATTCGTAGAATTTTCTCAATGCAATGACATGCTCTTCCTTGGTCTTCAAGGTAACTATCATGTCATCCACATATATCTCTACCTCTTTGTGTATCATATCATGTAGTAGTGTGGTTGCAACCCTTTGGTACGTTGCTCCTGCATTTTTTAGTCCAAATGGCATGTCCCTATAACAATAGGATTCCGAAGGCATTGTGAACGTAGTTTTTTCTCGATCTTCCAGTGTCATCAAGATCTGGTTATACCCTGAGAATCCATCCATGAAGGATAGAACTGCATTTTCAGTGGTATTATCTACCAACACATTTATGTGAGGATGGGGAAATCGTCTTTAGGGCTCGCCCTATTAAGGTCTTTGAAGTCGATGTATACTCGGTTCCTTCCGTCCTTCTTGGGAACCGAGACGATGTTAGCTACCCATTTTGGATATTCTGTGACTACAAGAAATTCGGTGTCTATCTATTTGGTCACTTCTTTATTGATCTTGAGGACGGTGCATCGAATATCTATTATTTTTAAAAAAATGCTCTTTTCTTTTTAAAACAAGAAAATCCAAGATATCCAGGCACGTTTTTGAGAAAAATGGAGTCATCACTTGGTTTTTGAGAAAAATCAAGAAAAACAAAAAGAAAGCCATGGGTCCTTTTTAAACATAACCAGAGAAAAAAAGAGTTCAGGGGTTAAGGTACAAAAAAGAAATGTGTTAGGTACCCTTTTCACCCAACTGTAAGGTTGGCCTCTACTTTGTCAATATTGGTTCTTGTTTTAAACTTTTTAAAGGTAACATATACAGAATAAGAGATTAAAGAGAGTCTATACAAAAGCAAACAAAGAAGAAAACTTTTAACTACAGTCTTAAGGGTCCTGCAACTTGGTTATCATTTCTAAACATGCTACACGTATCGTTTGAGCAATGAAAAGCAAAAAACATGCGATGAAAAGTTAGACGCAATAAGAAAAAGCCTAAGGATCATGCAATAGTGTTTCTGTCTAGAACATGCTATATACAAATTGTACAGAAAGAAACAAAAGAGGTTCAAGCACTGTTTTCAAGCTACTGAATATACAGAAAACTCACGGTCGTAGCAACTATAATGTTGCGGCTGTGACAAAATAAGTCACAAAACATGCGACCATGATAAATTTAGGGTTACCGCAAGAAAAGGAGATGTACAAAATAATAACCGTGACAACCAATGGTTGCGACTAGGGTATTTTTGAGATCTAGAAAGGTATTCATCACACAAGGTCTAACAGAAGCTCAAATGAATGGGGTGTGTAGGATGGAGATCATAACCCATTTTATCAAGGCTACATCTTTTTGGAGGCAAACTGCCAAGATCATTGATTTGTATATGATTTTTTGAAAAATAAAAACTGGACGAAAAATTGTTGAAATAGGCTCTAGATAAATTTTTTTTGATGTCGAACGATCAAAATAAATGCCTGTGCCACTACAGTTAATTTAGATGAATACCTTTCAGTCATTTCTTCAACTATGAGCTTTGATTCTTGGAGTTAAAGCTCGAACCAGACCTTCTACTGTATTTTTGATGCAATTTCCAAACGTAGTGTGGGTTACGATCCTTTGAGAACTGGTACCAGCAGAACCTAGACAATCTTAGTCTTGAAATACAACTTTTGAATTTGGTTTATCCTACTTGCATATTTTTAGGCTATAGTAGGGACCTGTGGAGTAATTATGACATAGACTTCTAATGTGACCCAAATACCCTTTCTGCGATTTTTGCAAATATGCAAACCTCTCAATGGTTTCTGTAATTATGAAAACCTTGCAGCGGTTTCTGCAATTTTCATAAAACACTAAATTACAGTTTGTACCACTAAAGAACTGTAACTGCACTTCTAGCTATAATCTCAAAACCTAATTGCATTAAGCTCATGTTATTAAATACTTAACTCATCTCCCCACGTTAAGATTTTCGATACCTACCAATTAAATTTAGTTACAGATAATTTAATTTAATTGACTTCTTAAAATCCTTAAGTCCTTCCCCTTAACTTATTTAACTGCCGAATAATTAAATCCACCTTAGGGTTTGGCCCAATCAAAACTCATAAGCTTCCTTAAGGGGGTATTGTCAATCCTGAACAATTGGGACGTGGATTCCGTCAATAATTAATATTTACCATATAATTAACACAGCCATCCAACTCACCTGGACTATTGACCCATAAACAATCACAACCTCTAATGAATCAAAAAAACGAATATAAATATATGCAACTAATAATTATTTCGGGATTAAGAGTATAAGCACTCATAATAACCTTGGGGTGTGGATTAATTTATATAGTCAAGTATAAAATTAATTACCCCAATGTGGTACTGTTCAATACACATAAAGTGTACTAGCGTAGAGAGTTCGAACAATAGATGACGCTATTATCTGTTCCCCGTAATCAAGATAGGTCTACTAAAACTCCGTGCTACAGTTGTATCGATGGTTTATTCAATTAAATCTAAACTGTAAACAAAATTTATAATCTACAAGAACATATAATCTGATCTTCTGTGTGCAAGCTGTACTCTACACACCAGATTAAATACTATAAAGAATAAATAACAATCATGCATAAAATTAATGAAATGATATTACATTCATTGCTCATTAAGATTCTCATAAAATAGAAAAACTATTTTATCAAAATAAAATTAAATATTTAAACTAAATAAAATCTATGATTTTTAGTATACAATCTTGACAATCTCCCATTTATACTCAAAATCATGCTGTCATACATCTGACTCCCATGCCCTCTACATGAATATCGAAAGTCTTAGCCGATAGGCTCTTTGTAAAAGGATCTACAAAGTTATCCCTTGATGCAATCTTGGTCACAGCAACATCACCCTTCTGTACAATTTCTCGTATCAGGTGATACTTATAGTCAATGTGCTTTCCTTTTTTATGAACTCTTGGCTCCCTCGAGTTTACAACCGCTCTGCTATTGTCACAATAAAGTGTAATAGCCGACTGAATTGAAGGCACCACATCTAGATCCAACAAAAAGTTCCTGAGCCAAACGGCCTCCTTAGCTGCTTCAGAAGCTGCCACGTACTCGGCCTCCATGGTGGAATCAGCAATGTGGGACTGCTTGATACTCCTCTAACTTATAGCTCCACCTCTCAAGGTAAACATATATCCTGAGGTAGACTTACAGGAATATTTGTCTAACTGAAAGTTTGAGTTTGTATATCCCAAAGGTACTAAACTATCTACGTAGTAAATTAATATATAATCCTTAGTCCTTTTCATGTACTTGATTATATTCTTTACCGTAGTCCAATGCTTCTATCCTAAGTTAAACTAATATCTACTAACCATGCCAACGGCAAAGCAGATGTCGGGTCTTGTACAAAGCATAGCATTTATTAGGCTTTCTACTACTGAAGCATAAGGAACTGCCTTCATCTTCTCTATCTCATAAGGTATATTAGGACACGGATCCTTAGATAGAGTGGTTCCATGCCTAAAAGGGAGAAATCCTTTCTTGGAATCTTGCATGCTAAAACGAGCAAAGATATCATCGATAGACTTTACTTGTGATAAGCCCAACATCCTTTGTTTCTCATCTCACAAAAGCTTGATCCTAAGGATGTGACTGGCTTCTTCCAAGTCTTTTATTTCGAACTGCCCAGATAACCAAAGTTTTACCAAAGATAACACCCCACATCGTTTTCGATGAGCAAGATATTATCTACATAAAGTACTAGAAAGATCACAATGCTTCTGTCACGCTTCTTGTGTATACATGACTCATCTGAACTTTGATAAAAATCATAAGACTTTATGGCTTGATCAAATTGAGTATTCCAAGACCTCGATGCTTGCTTAAGTCCATAAATAAATCTCTTAATCTTGCACAATAAGTGCTCTTAGCCCTTTGCTATGAAATCGTCTGGTTAAATCATATAGATACATTCATCAAGACTTTCGTTAAGAAAAACTGTCTTGAAATCCATTTGCTAAATTTCATAATCAAAATGAGCCGCAATGCATAAGAGAATTCGAATAGACTTAAGGATAGCTACTGGAAAAAAAGTTTCTTCATAATCGATCCCTTCTTTCTGAGTGAACCCTTTTGCAACAAGCTTAACTTTGAAGGTTTCAACCTTCCCGTATGTTCCTCTTTTTTTCTTGTAGATCCACTTACATCCGATGGGATTTATCCCTTTAGGTAGTTCTACAAGTTTCCAGACCTGATTAGAATACATAGATTCCATCTCTGAATTCAAAGCGTTTCGCCAAAGATCTGCATTTTTGTCCTGGACTGCTTCATTGTAGTTATAGGGTTTGGTATCTAGCTCTACTGGAATCTTGTCAAAAGACTCTCCCAAGAACATATACCGATTGGGTTGATGAACAACTTTTCCACGACTACGAGGCATTACCTACGTCTGTGTACTACCAGTAACGTGTTGTGCAAAATCTGAATCCTATGCACCATTACCCACATACTCGTCAGGCATGTTAATGGTAGCACCATAATCAGGATCTGCATTTGTCCCGATAATCCTCCCACTATGACGAGCCAATGGGATATCAGTGACTTGTGGTTCTTCTTCTGTTCTTCTGGTATTTCCTCTTAATTCTTTCATAACTGTTTTACTTTTGGGCTTGTGGTTCATAATATAATTCTCTTCTAAGAATCGAGCATTGGTGCTAACAATGATCTTCTGATCCTTAGAATTATAAAATAAACCACCCTTCGTTCCCTTAGGATACCCGACAAAGAAACAAACTTCTGTCTTAAGTTCTAACTTACCCGCGTTCCCTTTTAGCACTTGTGCTGGACACCCCTAAATTTGAATATGTCTTAGACTAGGCTTGCGCTTGGTCTACAATTCTGTGGGAGTAGAAGGTATTGACTTAAAAGGTACCATGTTCAGAATATAAGCCAATGTCTCTAATGCAAGTCCCCAAAATAAATCGGGTAAATTCGAATAACTCATCATTGACCTTATCATCTACATAAGAGTCCTATTCTTTCTTTCTATTACACCATTCTGCTGCGAAGTGCTCGGTGCAGTTAACTTGGGATGTAATTTCTTCTGATGACAAGTAGTTCCTAAACTCTCCAAAGAGGTATTTCCCACCACGGTCGGATCATAGTGATTTGATACTTTTACCCAGACACTTCTCTCCCTCCGCCTTGAATGCTTTAAATTTCTCTAAGCATTCAGACTTACGGTGCATCAGGTAAATGTATTCATACCTTGAGTAGTCATCAATGAAACTGACGAAGTACTAAAAGTCACCTCTAGCTCAGATAGTCATAGGACCACACACATCAGAGTGAATCAGTTTTAATAGTTCTTTTGCTCTATAGCCTTTAACCGAAATTGGCATCTTGGTCATCTTACCCTCTAAGAAGGACTCACAGACTAGAAGTACCTCCACTTCCAATGAACTCAAAGGTTCATCTTCTACCAGTCTATTTATCCTTTTTAGATTAATATGACCTAAGCGTAAGTGCCAAAAAAATGTTTGGTTCATCAAAGAAGGAATCTTTCTCTTATATGGTAAATTAGATGTGTAATTCAATTTAGTTAGTTGCAGTATAGGAGAGATAGGAGATATAACGTACAGATCATCCACTAATGTATTTGAACAAATAAAACGTTTATTTTTCTTAATAACCACAGAATCATTAAAATGAACAGAATATTTATTCTTTATTAATTTAGAAACTGAAATTAAATATCTTCTAATAGAAAGTGCATAAAGACAATCTTTTAAAAGTAAAATCCTATCTCTACAAAAACTGAGAGTGACATCTTCTACTACAATTGCTGTCACCCTGGTATTATTGTTTATATGTAGGTAAATTTTTCCACCAATGAGCTGCCTGGTTTCTTGGAAGCCTTGCAAAAAATTGCTAACATGATTAGTGATTTTTGTATCTACACACCAGGTACCGGTATATAATACCGCTAAATATGTTTCAACCACTAGTGAATAGAAATTACCTTGCTTGTTCGGCTTATTGAGGAAAACTGGACATTGCATTTTCCAATGTCCAATTTGGTTATAATGATAGCACTTGCCTCTTGGCTTCTTCACACTAGCTTTTGGCCCCTTAGCTGCTTTTGAACCTATGCCTCTCTGTTTCAAAACTTTTTTCTTCTTTTTTTCTTTCGACTTGAAGTAAGAACCTTTTTCAGTCATATGCATAGTACCTGGCTTCCTAAGAATACCCTTGGCTGCTTGAAGTTCTACCAATGAAAAGCTGAGCTTATTCATGGAATAATTCAAGCAAAATTGCTTAAAGCTATCAGATAGTGACTGGAATATGATATCGACCTGGGTCCCCGTCAATCCTAGATCCTAGAATCTCCAGTTCATTCAGAAGACTGATCATCTTTATAACATGATTCCTAACTGGGGTGCCTTCAGCCATGCTTGTATTCATCAGAGATTTCATGACCACCTGCCTACCAGCATGATTTTGATCTCCAAACATTTCTTTGAGGTTCATAATCATGTTTTAGGCACTGGGTATAGACTGATACTGATGTTGCAATACATTTGATATGGAAGCTAAAATGTAACAACGAGTCATCTGATCAATTTTCAACCACTTTTGGGTTTCCTGTTCGGTCGCCCCATCATCAGGTATTGGTGGACAAATCTCAGATAATACAAACTTATAATTCTCGGCAGTTAAGACAATATTCAAGTTTTTTTCTAGTCTACATAGTTTGGTCCCGTCAGTTTGTTTTCTTTGAGAATGGTAGCGAGTGGATTGAAAACCATTTTAATACTAAGAATCACATAATTAAAATAATCGTTAATTATGACAAGCAAAACTTTAAATTTATTTTAAAATTGATTCCCTCTATCATTTAAAAAAAAAATTTGTCAGCAACCTAGTACCCTGTAAATAGCATGCCTCAATGGGAGGACGTCTGCTATCCATCGTTTGTTCAAACAGACCAATTTCTATTAATTTTACTATTTAGGCAACAGACTATGCCAAGTAAAATTAAATAGCTGACATAACTTCAGTTTAGGAAATAATAGCAGTGACTCAGATAGAGAGAATACTATTATTTATAGCAAGTGTTAACCATAAACTATCACGATCAACCCTCATCATTAAAAATTAAACTATAATCATCATCTACACATTCAATCAAACATGAAAATAATAACTATCATAAAATCAGGATTAGAATGCTTGTAAAATAAAGTTAGCATAATTCTAAATCTACCCGGCCCCTTGATTAATCGTAAACATAATCTAAACGACTCTGTTACCAATTATTGGAGACAAACTGTCAAGATCGTTGATTTGTATACGGTTTTTTGAAAAATAAAAATTGGATGGGCAATTGACGAAACAAGCTCCAAATAAAAACTTTTTGATCTCGAACGATCAAAATAAAAATTCGTGCCACCACAGTTAATTTAGATAAATACCTTTCGATCGTTTCTTCAACTATGATCTTTGATTCTCTGAGTTGAAGCTCCGAACAGACATTCCACTATATTCTAAATGTAATTTCCAAACGTAGTGTGGGTTACGATCATTCAAGAACTGGTACCGGCAGAACCTGAAATATCTTCGTCTTGAAAGACAACTTTTGAATTTGGTTCAACCTACCTGCATATTTATAGGCTACAGTAGGGACCTGTGGAGTAATTATGACATAGACTTCTAGTGTGACCCAAATACCCTTCCAGCGGTTTCTACAAATATACAAATCTCTCAGAGATTTCTCTAATTATGAAAACCTTGCAGAGATTTCTGTAATATTTATAAAATACTAAATTATAGTTCATACCACTAAAGAATTGTAATTGCACTTCTAGCCATAATCTCAAGACCTAATTGCATTGAACTCCTGTTATTAAATGCTTAACTCGTCTCCCTATGTTAAGGTTTTTTATACCCGTCAATTAAATTTAATTACTGATAATTTAATTTAATCATCTTTTTAAAATTTCTTAAACCCTTTCACTTAACTTATTTGACTGCCGAATAATTAAATCCACCTGTAGGGTTTAGCTTAGTCAAAACTTATAAGCTTCCTTAAGGAGATATCGTCAATTCCGAATAATTGGGACGTGAATTCTGTCAATAATTAATATTCACCATATAATTAATATTGCTATCTAACTCACTGGGACTATTGACCCAAAAAAGATCATACCCTTTAATGAATCAAAACAACGAATATTAAATATACGCAAATAATAATTATTTCGGGATTAAGAGCATAAGCACTCATAATAACCTTGGGGTGTGAATTAATTTATATAGTCAAGTTTAAATATAATTACCTCAATGTGGTCATGTTCAATACACACAAAGTGTACTAGCACAGAGAGTCGAAACAATAGACGACGCTATTATCTGTTCCTCGTAACTAAGACAGACATACTAAAACTCTGTGCTATAGTAGTACCGATGGTTTGTCTAATTCCATATAAACTGTGAACAAAACTTATATTCTGCAAGAAATTATAATCTGAACTTCTGTGTGCAAGCTGTACTATACATATCAGATTAAATACTATATAGAATAAAAGACAATCATGCATAACATTAAAAAAAATGATATTGTATTCATTGATCATTAAGATTCGCATAAAATGAAAAAATAGTTTTATTAAAATAAAAGTAAATACTAAGACCAAACAAAATTTATAATTTTTAGCATACAACCTTGACACATCTACCATTCAATGTCCTCAATAGTAACGTTTATCTAGAAACAAAATGCTCAAAACATTAAAAAAGGACAATACTGTGGCACCAGAATTTAGGGTTTTGTTTGTAAAAATAAGGGAATTCAAGAAATTTTTAGAAAATACTTCAACACCTTGAAAACCAAATTTTGAAAGCTCTTTTTAAAAAATGGAGTTGCCCCTTAGTTTTTGAAAAGAACCAAGAAAAATAAAATGAGCCACTGATCTTTAAAATGGTAACGTGAGAAAACAAGAGTCCGAGGCTTAAGGTACGAACTGGGGAAGATCTCAGGCACCCCGCTCGCCCAATCATGAGGTTGGCCTCTACTAATCATCGTTGGTTCTTAATTAGATTTCTCAAATGTATGCAAATACAGAAAATGATGGTAGAGAGAGAACATCCAAAATTAAATAGCAAAAATACATAACATATGCATATAGAATGCCAAACAAAGCAAGTAGTAAAAGAAAATCTTAAGTCCTACGGCATGCCAATACTAACTAAAGGATGCATAGAACAAATCGCATGTAATATCACCAAATAACCTAAAACATTAAACTAACATGATTTTAAACAAAATAAACAAAATATGCTCCAAAATCCTTAAACTCTAACAGAATGTAAATTTCATGCTGATTATCAATATAAAGATAGTACTAAAAAGAAATTAAACTATGAAAGATCTACTACGAACTTCATCAAAATATAACGAAAATATAAGAAATACTATGTAAATGAAATTAAGCTAATATCAAATGTTTACTATGAATTTCATATTAATGATCAACCAAATATAAAAGAAAAGAAATTATATTAAATCTATGAAAGCAACAATTACTACATAAGGATGTAATAGTTGCTATTTAACTAGAAAATATTAAAATACGGGCGAAATATTAATGATTACGATCGTATGAATGTTAATGAACCAAATGTAAGAATTACGATATCATAAATCGCAATTGCAAAATATATTGGCATTATTTTAATAAATCGTGAAATTAACAATATACTAGGTGCAAACACTACAAAAAAAAGGGTTTTTCGTAACAAAATATAATGATGAATTTCATTTTTCTCGCTAAAAATGATCTTTTCGTGAGAGAATATCAATTTCGTCACTAATACATATCCATTTCGTGATGAATTTTAAATTTTATCATAAAAGGTTTTTTAATTATTTGTGAGGAGAAGATTTCGTCACAATATGTGTCTCTTTTGCGAATAGATCTATTTTTCGTCACAAAAAACTCATTAATTTTTGGTGACGAAAATATTTTGTCTCAATATTTAGTTTTTATGACGAAATTTATATTTTCATCACTAAAAAATCTTTAGTTATTTACTACAAAAATAATTCCTCACCAATGCTTGTTCATTTTATAAGAATTATAATTTTTTCTTATAAAATAATACTTTATAATTGTTGAGGACAAATTTTTCGTCACTCCCGCCCCCTTCTCCCTTCACTCCCGCCCTTCTCCCTTCACTCCAGTGAAACCCTAGTTCCATTGGCTTGCATAATCGACTTCCACCGTTGCCCACCATTGCATAAACCTATCTTTTCTCCTTCTCCAAACCCTATCATTATCACTACAACTACTCCACGCTGCTCTGCGCAATCGCTGTTGAACTGCACTGCGCCGCCGCCTCTGAACTGCTCTGCGCCGTTAAACTTGTCTACGCCGCTGCTATTCGTCCCAACTGAGCGCACCTCTGTTGTTTCTCTCATCTTCCTTGCAATCTCTATTCCTCTCATCGACTCATCTCTCATCCCTCATCCTCCCATCGACTCTCCGTGATCTCTCCGAAAAAGATAAGAGATTTGCCCAAACTATTTGGTGTTTATTTATTTATTTATTTTTATGTTTTTGAAAGTTATTGACTTACAAGTGTTACATATATATTACTAGAGATAACCGTCTCATTTAATGTTGGTGTACTCTCTCACTCTCTTTCTCTCTCTGTGAATATATAGAACCAACATTTGTGAATATATAGAATATATGTATAAGTGTTTGTGGTTGTATGAACTTTGTTATTTTATATGGAATATATGTATAAGTGTTTCCAGCAAATGCTTTTGAAGAATAATAAAGCCCAAATTAATGGGACAAATAATAAAAT
>JAULJZ010219737.1:0-17828 GCA_032270985.1 Heliamphora pulchella | reverse complement strand
TAATACGTTATTATTTGAATGAAGTTTGGGGTATATCTATATATATATATATATGTATATGTGTATGTATAAGTGTTATATGTGCATATATATAAATGGAACATAAAAAGATTTTAAAAAAAAACTGTAAAATAATAATGACAATAATAATAAGAATATATATATAGTTAATGATAAAAGTGAATTCACATGTTATAATATATTAGTATTATTAATTAAAAATTTAAACTAAAATAAATAACGAGATTGATTAGATTAAATAAATAATAAGAATAATAAATATTAAAATATACTAAATAATAATTAGTACAAACAAAATATTAATGGGGGGTTTTGCATAGTGTGTAAATATGACATTAGTTAGCGTTAATTAATAGTAGTTCTTTCATATTTGTACAATTCAGGGTGACGACGATTCTTAAATCATTCTGTTTGCGGCACGATATACATTGTTAAAGTTCAGGTGAGTAGTTTAGCATGCTACGTATTTTTTTAAAAATATTCCCTGTCCCAAATGATTTTAGAAAACAAAAGAAAGTTTTTTTTTTAATTTTTTTTAAAAATCTTTTTATGTTCCATTTATATATATACACATATAACACTTATACACACATATACATATATATATATATAGATATATATAACATAGATACCCTGTTGCCATCCTAATATATATATATTATTAGTTTAAATTAATATCTATTTATTTATTTACAACACAATATTCAGCATAATCAAAACCGTTAATTACCCCAAATTTCATTTAAATAATAACGTATTAAAATATTTTAATAATCAAATTAAGTTTTATCACTGATTTTATCGACATATATATATATATATTATTTTCTATTATCTTTTTTTTTATTTCACTGTTTAATATTTAAAGGCATCAAAATCATTACTTATCTCAATCTAAATTCGAATGATAACCTACTAAAATATTACGATTATTGAATCAAACTATACCACGATCTACTTAAACTTATATTTTCTTTTTATTTTCTATTTATATATATACATATATATATACACACATTCCTCCTAAGCAGCAGGCTGCTGCGTTTTTTCTATCTTCTCCATTCTTTTTTTTTTTGGTTTTGGTGATATTAATGTTATCATTTGACCATATATACGCATATACACATTGTGATTGTGTGTATGTGTATATATATATATATATAATACCACATAACATCTTGTGCTGTCAACCCTTTTATTTATTATTTTTATTCAATATTTAATATTTAGTAATATCAAGACCATTAATTATTTCAATCTAAGTTCAAATGATAATATATTAAAATATTACGATAATCAAGTCAAAGTACCCGTTGATCTAATACATTATTTACATAAGCCTATACTTTATTTATTTTTATTTTTTTAATTTATATCAATACCTTATGTTCAGAATTTCATCAAAATAACCTCAAAATCGAATTCTACATATCGAAAAACATAAGTATACATACTTTTAATAATTAAAAACTTACCCGATTGAATCCAATGCATTAAAGTGCATACTAACATTCGTAAACTTGTCGCACCAAATCGTTTACCCATGACTAAGAATGTGAGAATCAAGCCTTCTGTTCCTCGTCTTCTTCTTATTCTCTTTTTTTTTCTTTTTCTCTCATTCTCTCTCTCTAATGAATTCTGTTCTTATTCTTTATGTTCTAAATTTCTCCTTTTTCCTACACTATATATATAGAACTATATTTTATATTTCCAAATTAATTTATGTACATCTCAAATATCTTTCATGTTTATCTATAACTTTTTAGATTTTTAAAATTTTTATACTTAAATTTTATTTCTTTATATTCTCTTATTTTATCAAAATAAATTTCAAATCTTAAAAGAAAATTCTACACACACATATATATACAATAAATAATTATTTTAAACTCTAATTCAAATATCCTATCATATTTTTAAGTCTTTTATGATTATCTATTTTTTTATATCTCATGATAATTCAACTCTCCTAATAATTCTCTATCGAATTTTATCATTCCATCATTACTCATCTTATCAAAACAACTTCAAGATTTTAAAATAATTCATAATCTCAATCTATAATATATTTTCTAAACATTTAAGACTCTTAAATAATTATTTAATTAATTTTTTTATTACAAAATAATTATAAAAATTCGGGATGTTACAGTAATCTTCTTTTCTAGTACTTTATTTTATTCTTAGTTTTACTCTCTTTATAATGTAACATTTTATTTTATTTTTTTCCCTTTATTATTAGCTTTATTTTTCTTTTCTTTTGTCTTTTTTCTTCTTTTTTAATGTTAGCATTATTTTTTTTTCATAGTACTTTCTTTTTCTTTTCATTAAACCCAAAAATTATAAAAAGGTTTTTAAGCTATATTTTTAAAAGTGTAACTTCTTCCTCTTTTGTTCTCTTTTCATTTCATTTTCTTTTTTCTTTTATTTTCTTTTTACTTTCTTTTATCTCTTTTAAAATATAAAATGTAAATATAGCATTTTTTTGTTAATATAGCATTTTTTTAACCTTTTTTTTTCTTTTTAGTATAAGTTTTTTTTGTAAACTTTTTTTAGAATTTTTCATGCATCTTTTATTATTTCTTTTATTAATTCATCATGTTAACCTAGTCTGCTTTGATAATATGCATGTTTTAGTTAATTTCTTTAAAATTATGTCTAGAATAATTTAGCTTATTTTGTAACAATTTATATTTAGATAATTTTAGCATGTTTTTGTTCATGTATGCAAATTATGATAATTAATTTATTTTTGTGAATATTACATGTGGGAGTCTCTATATATCCTTTAGTTAGAAATTGCATGCCATAGGATTTAGAATTTTTCTTTTTATATTGGTTTTATTTGGCGTTCTATAAACGTATGCTATGTATTTTTTATATTTAATTTTAGATATTCCCGCTTTGCCTCAACTTTCTTTATTTGCATGCATTTGAGAAATTCTATTAAAAAAACCAATGATGATTAGTAGAGGCCAGCCTTGCGGTTGGGCGAATAGGGTGCCTAACACTTTCTCCGATTCGTACTTTAGCCCCCAAACCCTCTTTATCTGGTTAAACTTTTTAAAGATCAGTAACCATTTTTATTTTTTTTTATTTTTCTCAAAAACTAAGTGGCGACACTATTTTCAACAAAAAAAAATTTTCAAAAATTTGGCTTCCAATGTGTTAAAATATTTTTCAAATATCTTTGAATTCTCTTATTTTTGACGATTTTCAAAAAACTCTAAAATTCTGACGCCACACCTAGATGGCTACTCTGGGTATAATCGGTACCTGTTTATCCCGAGGATCAAGAGAAGACCACATTCACTTATCTATTTGGCACCTTCGCCTATCAGCGTATGCCTTTTAGCTTGTGTAATGCACCAGTGACTTTTCAATAGTGTATGATGGCCATCATCTCTGACATGTCAAGAAATTCTTAGAAGTCTTCATGAATGACTTCTCCATCTTTGGATCCTCTTTCGAAGATTGTCTCTAAAATTTGACCAAGTCCCTAAAACGTTGTATAGAGACCAATCTTGTACTTAGTAGGGAAAAGAGCCATTTTATAGTTCAACAAGGGGTAGTCCTAAGCCACATAGTGTCAAAAGTGGAATAGAAGTTGATAAAGGTAAAGTCGACCTCATCTCTAAACTTTCACCCCATGCCCTAATCCACCAAATTCGCTCATTCCTAGGGCATGCTAATTTTTACCGCCAATTCATTAAAAACTTCTCTAAAATCTCTAAACCATTGTGTGACCTCCTTGCCAAGGGCACCTCATCCATCTTTGATGAATTCTGTCTTCAAGCTTTTGAACATCTCAGAGATGCCCTATCAACAGCACCTATCATGCAGTCACCTAATTTGTCCTTACCTTTCAAAATCATGCGTGACGCATTTGACTACGCTATAGGTGATGTACTAGGACAACGAGTCAATAAAATCCTACATGTCATCTTCTACACTAGTAAGACCCTCACCAAAGCTCAATTGAACTATAAAACCACTGAGAAGGAATTACTGGCCATAGCTTTTGCTCTAGACTAGTTTTGATCCTACCTCCTAGGCTTGAAAGTAGTTGTCTTCACGAATCACGTTGCCCTTGAACACCTCTTATCCAAGAAAGACACCAAGCCTCCACTTATTCGTTGGATCCTGCTCCTATAAGAGTTTGATCTTAAGATCCGCGATAAGAAAAGAACTGAGAACTCTGTCGCTAACCACCTCTCTCGCCTCATAGTCGAACTATCTCGTGACTCTAACACTTTACGAGACTCATTTCCTAACGAGCAACTTCTAGCTGTCACCGGTACCCAGTTGCTATGGTATGCCGATATCGTTAATTATCTAACAGTCGATTGAATCCTGTCTCACTAGTCCAAGAAAGACAAAGACTGGTTCTTTTTCCAAGTCAAGTTCTACTTGTGGGAAGACCTGGAATTCTTCAAGTATTGTTCTGACCAAGTGGTCCGAAGATGTGTTTTGAAAAATGAGGTGGTTAGCATTCTATCGTGCTACCATTCCCTAGACAGCGGAGGCCACTTTAGTGGCATGAAAATAGCAGCCAAAGTCCTTCAAAATGGATTTTACTGGCCAACATTCTTCAAGGATGCCCACGAATTCTATAGGACTTACCTTTGGTGCCAATAGACCGGCACAATTTCTTCCAAAGACATGATCCCCTTAAATCCCATTCTTGTAGTTGAGCTTTTCGACGTGTGGGGCATTGATTTCATGGGACCTTTTCCACCGTTGTACGGTTATAAGTATATTTTAGTTGTAGTGAGTTATGTGTCAATGGGTAGAAGTCGTGGCAACCAAATCGAATGACCACAAAGTTGTGGTCAAGTTCCTTCAGTTTAATATCTTCAGCTGATTCAATTTTTCACGAGCCATTATCAGCAATGCGGGACTCACTTTCTAAATAAGTACTTTTTTGCGTTACTCCGATGTTTCTCGATCACACATAAGGTAGCCACTCTTTACCATCCTCAAACCAGTGGACAAGTCGAAGTGTCCAATCGGGAAGTCAAAAATATTTTGACTAAGACCTTTTGCCCTGATCGTAGAGATTGGTCTGAAGGGCACAACGATGCTCTTTGGGCCTATCGGACCACCTTCAAGACTCTCATTGGCTTGTCCTTGTATCCACTTGTCTTTGGAAAAAGCATGCCACCTACTGGTGGAGTTAGAACACTGGGCACTTTGGGCCATTAAGACTTTCAACTTTGACATGGCAGCAGTCGATTCTCACTTAAAGCTTCATCTCAGCGAGCTTGAGGAATTCCGCAACAATGCATACGAGAATTCTCATATCGATAAGGTTGGGACAAAAGCTTTCCATGATAAACACATCCATCATCAGCCTTTTGAGCCTAATCAAAAGGTATTGCTATTCTACTTTAAGTTACGATTGTTTCCCATAAACTCTAATCCTGATGGGACGGCCCGTTTGTGGTGACTTACATTTACTCTCATGGTGCCTGCCAGCCTCTAAATCTTAGATTCGGTAAGTATCTCATGGTTAATGGCTAGTGGTTAAAATTATTTTTCGAAGGCATCTCTGTCAATCCCGCTATTGAATCCATCGACCTTCTGGACCCCGCACTCTCTGCCGCCTAATCGAGCATCTCGTCTGGCTGAAGACGTTAAACTTAGCCCTAGTGGGAGAGAACCCATGTTTTCGTAATTTAATTTTAAGGCAAGATAAATTAAAAAAAATGGCTAGGCCAAATCCGTTCAATGGCCTCATTGGCCGTTCAAACGGGGGACCTTCTGTTAAAATTTGTCCAAACGGGCCCCATTACGTTCAGATGAAATCGAATCTCAATGGCCTTGACATTCAAACTGCAGCACGGGAGTACATTTATGACTAGTTCCCATTCCATCCGGATGGACGACATTGTGTCTAGATGGAATTCCAAATGATGTAACCTTTCACCTACCAGTCAGACTTCATTATGACTCGGTTAAACCATCTGGACAAATGTACCTACGTTCGGACGGAATTCAAAAAGTCGCACCAATTTCCAATAGTCATCATTAATGCCACTACATGGTGTCAAACTATTACACTTCTGTCCGGACGGATTCCCATTGCGTCCGAACGCAAAAACCTTCTGTCACAATTTTGTTTAGAGAGACACATTCCTGTCCGGATGAAAAAGTTTTTGTCCAATTTCGTCTGGATGGACCTAAGAGGCATCCTGACGAAATAGCTCACTCTATAAATAGAGCCATCCCCCTTCTCAATTTCTTCATTGTTCACCCTCACCCTCTGCGTTCATTTGACCTCTTCCTCTCCAAGTCTCCTCTCTGCTATGGCTTCCTTATCATGTCGTCAACCCTAATAGGGCCACCCTACGCCCCGCTCGACTGTCACCACCCCCTCTAATGCATTCGCCTCTCATGCTATCCACATCATGACTACCTTTCTGGTGGGGGAAGGCTTCTTGGCTCACGACGAATATGCCTCTCGAGACATCAAACTCCAACGATCTTGAGGCCTTTGTGGCCTTTATGGCCCATTCCCTCGTCTTGTCTGCCTCTTCTACTAAGAACTCAAACTGGTGGAGTTCAGCGACGACTTGGACGACGTAAATCTCCTTACCTCCACTGTCGATGACTTCGAGTTCGTCTTCAGTGCCCATGATTTTGCCGTAGTCCTTGACATCTTCAGCATAACAAATGATGAGGATGATGACTACCGACCTCTAATCCCAGCCCCCACTCTCGCTGTCGAGAAGGCTCAAGAGATCACTAATAGTCATGCACCCCGTGGGACGACGTTCACCTGACACGACGACCTCACCAAACCCATGTTGCTCACTAATATCATCCTCTAGAAGAGCATCAGCCCCATGGACCACCAAGAAGAGCAGCGCCACGGCATACTCATCGCCCTCCATGCTCTCTATACCGGTGCTGCACTTTTCATCCCTCAAATGATGATCGAGAAGTGAGAAAGTTTATCGCTGCCCCATGCAATTGCCTCCTGCCATACGCCAATATCATCCTTCCTCTCATCACCACATCAATTGCGTCTCACCCCCACCCCTTTGTCCAAACCCCATATGAAGAACCCAACCTTACGTCTCAAAAATATTGTCAAGCAAATTGGTTAAGGTGCCGGCTCTCCATTAACAGTCGTGCTACCCCTGAACATCCACCTGCCCCTAGGTCGGGTAAGTTGGGAGATGAGGCCACGGGATCCCATCCTAGTAGGCCTCAGTAACCCCAACCGTCACCCTCCTCATCCCCTTAGTTCTTCACCGAGCACGCCTATGAGGCCCTGAACACCCTTTTAGGCCGGTTCGAGGAAGGTCAAGCCGTAAACAGTAGCAGTTGTGGCTGCTACTGGAGCACTTCAGCCTTTCCCACCAAGCTCCTTCCCCCGTCCCTCCCCCACCCTTTTGATTTTGATTTTTAGTTTTTAGGATTTTTCTTTATTGTAGTACATCGATCCCACATCTTGTAGGCCCTTCGGGCATTTTTTTAATTAACAGTGAATTATAAATAACAACGTTGCCATTTTTGCCATTTCAGTGTAGTTCATTCTTGTTTTTAGCATTCCATTTCTTTATTATTTTAATATGAGTGGATGCTTGAAATTACATCTTTTTAGGATTAACATTGTTTGGATTGCAACTATTGCTTAGGTGTAATTTTTCTATCCCTTTTATTTGTGCACTATATGTTTGTTTTCATCCAAGGAGGACATTGATTAGTACAAGTTGGGGGTAGTCATTGAAAAAAATGCTGTGTTTTGAATTTTTTTTTTTTTTTTTAAATTGAACTATGAATTTATGTACCTCAGATAAATAAGGCGTATGCTTTTAAGGTTGCTAGAATTTTTATGAAAAATAGACCATAACTTTGTACACTTGGCTTTTATGCACTGTACGCTTAGTTGCTCAATTGGTTTTCATGTTAATAGATGTTGATAACGAGAATAACTGAAAAAAAAAATGGTGGATACTTAATCTTTAGTGAGCTTTTGAAATTATCTTTTATTTTATGAGGAAATTTTCTACACTTACTCGGGAAAAATTTTGCTCACAGTGCGCATTTTTCGTTGAAAAATCTCGTTATTCATCCATTTTGGCTAAAAGTTGAGAATATTATCGTGTGCTTTATTTTGAATTTTCTAAAAATAAAGACTGTACAAAAGAACTATGTCAAACTTGGGAAAGGATTTTGGGCCCTATTTTTATATTTGAGCCTATTCGTTTCTTTGATGTACAATTGACCCTAGTCCCCCCTTTTTGAGTCATTTTATATGTACATCGTTTTCTTGTTTCCATTATATCTGAAGACGTCTTCTGAAAGTGGCTAAATTGGGTAAAATAAAGTATGCAGTCAAAAAGGGTGGAAAAAGTTGTTTGAAAAAAAGTAATAAAGGGGAACAATTGAGATATACCAAAAGTGATGATAGAGTAAATGGCAAAATGATGAAATTATGAGTGATACAAAATAAAAAGTTAGTTTTGGGATAGTGACTGTGAAAAATAAAAGAAAGTGGGAAATGAGTGGTGTTTAGTAGATAACCTGCTCCAAGACATTTTATGCACTCAATCATAACCTTGATACACATTTTTTTCCTACCTAACGCTTCAACTAAAAATAAAGACCTATTTGATCTTAAAAATGACATGGTTTAATGTATAAAAATAATTTATTGAAAATGACAAATGAAACACCTCACATAGTTTCAATAATTAGCATTCCAAGCACCTGATTTAGAGTCATTCTTCATTTTTTTTTTAGATTTTCCAGTGGCACATACTACAAATGCATACAGATGTAAACCTATTCCTGAATGATTTGTTTATGAGCAAATACCATAAAGATTTGATTATAAAGATGGAGGCAACTGAAAAAGTTAAACAAACTAACTGTCGCGGGTAGAAAAGTTCAAAGTTTTTTTTTTTTTTTCAAAATCACATGTGGGATCTGTTTAGTCTAGTCTTAGGTCTATTTTGCTTTTATGTTTGCTTTGCTCGAGGACTAGTAAAGTGTAAGTTGGGGAGTGTTTAAAAAGTTTATGTTTTCTATGCTACGCCTCGATTTTGTGTTTAATAAATTATTTTATAGTGTTTTTCATTTCAAACACAAATGTGGTGAAGTGGCAGATAAAATAGCACAAAACGAGATAAGACGGGTAAAAAAGGACAAAAAGGGAAATTCAAAGTAAAATCGCCCGGGCAGACCAAAGAGCGTCTTGACGAAATTAAGCAGAAAAAAATTCATCCAAAAGGACATATCAACGTTGGAACGAAACTTAATAAAAAAAAACTAACCAGACGGACATATCCGCATCCAGACAAAACGAGGCAAAAAGAATTTCATCCGGATGGACTTAATTGCATCCGAACATAATGGGACAATCACAGTTAGATTCAAACATTGCAACCAAGGAGCGTATATCAACTTTATAAATACATGACATGGTAAATCATTCAGGATAACTTCATATCATCTTAAATATGATCTCTAACTCATCTGGAGGTAGCTGTCGAGGCTCGAAAAGTGACGGAAAATTAAATATGGAGGCCTGAAATTCCATTCTTCTTCTATTTTCACAGATTCGAGCCGCAACATGAGCGGCTAATCTTCTTCTTTCTAAGGGATGATGAAACCCTAGACGGTATTTTAGGATTAGTTTAGATTCCTATTTCTTTTCAATTCGGATTTAATTGGTTGTATAATTTTAGGACGTTAACTTTTGATCAACGAGTTTTTAATTTAAATATCTAGTTTTTATTTTTATTTCTTGTGATTGTAAAACGAAATCATGCAATTGTTATATATTTTTATTCTTATTCAAATGTGAGATATTCTATGTTTTGATAGGACGGATCGTGCTCTAGATGATTCGTGCCATAATCTGATATATGATATGCCAGTTTTGATTGTAACCCATCCTCTTGATAATCCAAATCAGGCTTGTAGTGGTGACCAAGTTAGATTAAACCAACTGAAACAAATAGAATCTGAATGAAACTAAAATATTGACTAAAGTGGATTCAAACCTTAAGGAAAATCTTTTCTCATATTAATCTAATCTTTTATTTTGAGTTATTTAATATAAGTATTTTTAGAATAAATCAAAACAAGCTCTTTTTAAGAAAAATCAAATTAGAAGTTTTAATTATTAAATTATGATTCCGTCTTTTCAATCTCTAGGAAACGATATCCGGACTTAACTACTATCTTACGTATTAATAGTTAATTTTAGAATTTTAAATATAAATTTTGGTACGATACGACAACGAATCACACACTATCAAAAATATTTTTCTTTTAGAAAATAATTCCAAAACTTTACTTATTCCAAAACTTTACTTAGAATTTAAAATAAATTGATCGAACCGACTTAAATATTTGAGTTCCACGTACTAAAATAAATATGATTCATTCAGTTTTTTATTACAAAAAAAAAACCAACACTACCTTAATATAAAGAAAATGAAATTAGGATCACACCCAGGCCCCAATTGCCCATCATGAGATTTAAACATGCGACCTTCATGATAAAAAATTAAGATGATACCATTAAACTACAAAAGTTTTGGCATGATTCCTTCATTCAAATTCTAAATAAAATTTTACAGCTGTTTTGTGGGTAACCAAGTTTTTTGTATTTTTTTCCTCCATTCAAGTCCGAATTCCAGGGCCACAATTTGATGTGATTGGTTCTTGTTTTACTTGAATCTAAAAGGTGCAAAGGACCATTATTTTCCATAGTTGATTATTGGAATTTTTCATGAACGTCTTTTTGGGCCTTTTGAAGAAAAATAATATTTTTTTAAAAAAAAGATTAAGGTAGGCATTCCTTTCTTAGAGTTTTTTTTTTGTTGACCCAAGTCAATCCATTGGTCAATATGCATAATATACATGATTTTTTCATTTGGCATTATTATTATTTCCATTAATAAAGTAAGTGTAGAGTTCTTTGTGAGAAAAGAGTATAAATAAATATAAGAGAGGTAAAATTAATGAAATAATCATAAATACAAAAATGAGATAAAGTAATGGTTGGTAAAAGAGAAGGCTAGCTAATATCAGAGTATCTAGCAGTATGAATATGTAAGATTATAAATCAATGAATCAATGAATCATGAAAAATCTGAATAAGAGCACGACCATTCCTTTTATTTATAATCATCTAATGTAGCTATTAGGATCGATACGGGACTCTTAAAAAATATAATCAAATCATGAAATCATATCCGAACATCTTGGATAAGCATTCTACTCTCAATTAGCTAGGTCAGCCTATGGTCAACCAATGTGGTATCTGACCCATTCGGGTTGAATGACTCCGAGTCACCTAAGCGACTCCAGTAGGTCAGGGTGTCTCTTATGATTTGACATAATTATTTTCTTAACCACCAAATCACATGTCTCCTAACAACCCACAATGTAACTCAATTTACCACCATTAATTGTATTAATTGTCTCTGGGACGTTCTCGCTTGATTCTTTGTAGACCCTTTTTATCAGATAGTCTGTGCTATATTACCTCGGCCATATAGTCAGCGCTTTATCACATAGTTTGTGCTATGTTCACATAATTTCACTGTTCAAGCTACACCCACATAGCCTCTGCTATGGTTTCTAACCTCATAGTTTGTGCTGTCTTTAGTATAGTCTATAATATAACCATCATACCTATAGTATGTCTATAATCACATAGTATGTGCTATGTGCAGAGCTCAATCAAATAGTCCGTTGAACATGTAGTCGAAAAGTGAAGGTCGACTCAGTCGAGTAACTTAATGTAACGACTCGGTTCGGATTCTAGTTGTAACAACCCAGTTTGTAACGACCCGTGTAGTGATTTAGCCCATACCCTAGTATTAGCGACGGTAAGTTGATAAGATCTTAGGTCACCAGAAGATCGAAAATCCTAACACGGCTCCAAAATTCTAATTCGATCCGAAAACCCTAAAGAGACCAAATGCTTAGAGACAAAACCCTAATTCTCATAAAAGACTCTTAACATCCTAAATTAAGTAAATAACATGAAATATGAGGTTAAAAATCAAGAATTCTCATAATTAGGATAAAATGATCATTTTGCCCTTAGTATAGCAAAAAATCTTAAAATTTTAAAATTTGACACATGGACACCCTAAATCAAATATTTAGATACAATTAAATAAAAAAAAAGACAAAATAACAATAAAAATGACCTTGCATGACCGGCCACATTGAGATGTGTGCACAAAAAGTCACTTTTAGCCTTTTTAAGCTCAAAAATGAAAAAAATTATACAAATCAAGCATTATTATGACCCAAGCCTTTTCATACAAGTAATATAGATACTAATATAATATTATAGACCAACAAAAGTAAAAAAATTACTGTTAAAGTTCTTACACACTTAAATAAGTCAAAAAATCACATCTAGTCAAAATAGTCCACCACCTTACATGCAACCAATGAAAAATAAGAAAAATAGAAAAATTTCTTACATAACATCATTAAGCCTACTATCTTTTTCTTCTATAAAACCAAGACTAAACCACTCCATCCCTTCTTCATTTTCGACAATGATGAGAGAGGGACAAGATTTGAGAAGCTTTAAGTGTTCTTCAAGAGTTGGGAGAGAAAGAAGGAAGAAAGAAAGAGAAAGAAGGATCCAAGGAGGAGCAAGGAAGAGCAAGGAGGAGCAAGGAAGAGTAAGGAGGAGCACTAAAGCCAAGTTCATAGACCATTCTCCTTACCTTAGACCCTTAAACAAGTAAGTAAAATATCTAAACTTTTTTTAGGTAATAAACCTCTAAACTTTCAATCCAATATCAACCTAAAACTCCTCTCAACTCATCTCTTAAAACACAATCAAGAACAAGAACCAAAAATGGATAAAATGGCGTCGTAAAGAAAGAATAGGGTCTGTTCATGTGTAATTTATTGTTAGATATGTTTGCATGTGATTGCTTTTTAATTTAATGGCTTGTATAGGTTCTGAAACTTTGATATATAGGTATACATTACATGCATGCAAAGAAAATAAATTAAATCTAAACATACCTTGAGCTAAGGCACCAAAACCCTAAATGGCCTAATTTTTTGAGTATTTCAACTTTCTGCCACGAATTTTGAACTATCATAAATAATTGTAGAAAAATGATCTAAGTGTGATTTTTATGTCCAGATCTATATTTTTAATTTATCTTGTATACAAAATTAGTTTGAAGTGATTGCGCTGGGTAGAACTCGAGATACACCATTTTTACTAAAGAGTGCCAGATTCTGACCACTTTGGATTGCAGACATAAAAACCCAAGATTAGAATAAGAACCGAGCTTAGTTCAAAACATGAAACATGTAGAAAACATATTTATCTTACTGTACACAAAAAAGGAGCCTAAAATATGAAGTTTTGGTGGGACAAAACCCTCTCCAAAGTCACCAATGAGAATTTATAACTGACAGAGTTCTCTGTCGCATGTTTTTGTAAGACCCAAGACTTATGTTTTTTTATGACCAAATCCAAGGATAGTTTTCATAAAAAAATATAGCTATCATATTCAACTATTTACTGGCCAAAAATCAATCCTAGATACCCTTGAATGGCCCCCCCAAAGGTCTTGTGCATTCTCTGTTAAAAATCGGTTCTGCTGAACATTTTAATGCTGATTGAACCCATTTTATAACATGGCCAAAATCATCAACTTGTTCCAAACAACTAGCCTTAACACAAAACATGAAACCTGTAGAGGACACCTTAAACTAGAATATACCCAAAAATCAAACCTATAGCCTTTGATATGATGTCCCAAAACTGAGGCCAACAGAGGCCTAAATTCTATACTTTTCTCAGTAAAGTACTAAATGGTTTTCTCTTAATTGATATAAATTATCCATTGTTCCTAGGATCTGACCTTAGTGTTAAACATAAAAGTTGTAAAAAATATTTTTATCTAATTGGTGTCCAAAAATCATATCTTAATTCTTAGTTTAGGTACCCCAAAACAATGTTATAAAATTTAATTAGACACTTGAACTTTTACTTTAATTTGGCTAAGTGTATAAGTGGCATGTCGTATTGTGGGATAAACTATAGGCTTTAATCAAATTATGTTGGATGATTAATGTATGAAAATAATAATTTGATGATTAGAATCCGTACCGCTAAGTTGAATCCATGTTTATGAAATATAGCTGGTGCTTTCTATACTTGTACTCTATGCTTTAATAAGTTGTACCATATGTTATGTTGGGTTGTATAATTTGTCATGCTTAGTTGCATATTATGCCTTTGTTAGTTGCACTTCGAAATATAAGTTATTATATCATGAGCATTGTGAGTGTGGCACTGGTGACATCTCGTGGGTTACTTCTTGTATATTTTTGAATTGTATCTCGATACGGTTGATGTGGGGGGAAGATAGATTTTTTATCATGATTAATGAGTCCTAGTTAATGGGAGAGTTAACAATGGGCCATGTACGTCTTGAGTCGTGTTACGTCCTGAGCCGTATCATGTCTTGAGCCGAACTACTGCTATACGCCACAGAGATCGGGAACGCTGACGTACAGGAACCTAACGTACGGGAACATAATGATTCCATTCAAATTATTGTGCAAGCTTGATTTACTTTGGGCTAAATACGTCTTGAGCTATATTACGTCTTGAGCTGAACAGCCGCTATACGCCTCTGTGATCGGGAACGCTGGCGTACGAAACCTAACGTACGAGAACGTAGTAGTTCCTTTCGGATTATTATGTTGGGTATAAATGACTTTAGGCCATGTACGTCCTGGGTCGTGTTACGTCTTGAACCGTGCTATGTCTTGAGCTAAACGGCTGCCATACGCCGCCGTGATCGGGAACGTTGGTGTATGGGGGCCTAACGTACGGTAACGTAAAGGTGTCACTCAAAATTCAATTGGTTGATTTATGATTAGGTTAGGCAAAAGCATTTGCATTGCACTCTTCATTACCTGCATAGTTTGTTATCTAATACTGACCTATCTACTGCATTTACATCTTTGCTTGTCTTCTTGACTTATAAATGCTTTAAGTATTGTATGAAATGCGTTGTGGTGAGTTTATGTTATGAGATTGGTTAGAGAGTTTGGAGAGTTTTCTTCAGGACTTTGGCTCATGGCATTCGTGCCACAAGTGAGTATGAAGAGTTCTTTGAGGAAGTTGCCCCCAAGAAGAAGACAGAATTGAAGAACAGGGTGAGTGGCAGAACCCAACGAACCCCGACATTGCTTGCTAAAGATTCGAATCTTCTCTTTTTGTTCTTTTTGATCAGTTTTCCTATTCTTATTGTAATTTCTTTATAAACCTTTTGTGAAACTGTAATCACTATGTACTGATGAAAAGTTTAGAACTCTTAATGATATAATATTTATGATATGTATATATGAATGAATGGTTAGAATATTCTCATTATCTATACTTATGCATGTCCCGACGTACTTGGAGGACGGGTCGTCACAGTTGATATCAGAGCCTAGTTTTAGTGAACCTTCAGACCTTGAGTTATGAGAAACCATGCGTTCTATCACGTTGAAGCTCTATAGGATGCGTTGTATTAATTATTATTATCATTTACACATTATAAGAACTAAAATCTGCTACGTTTAAATCTTATAGCGAATCGCGTCAAGACCTTACTGAGTTTAAGAGCAGCAAGGAATCTACATGCAAAAGACGAGTAAGGGCATCTAGATCGAAGATCGAAGATTCATGCAATGAGTTGTCTTATTTTAAAGGAGATAGACGGGAGTACACACTAGGAGAAGTTTCAGATATCACCTTGGAAGCCACCATTAGAACCCCCAACTCCATCCTTATAAGTTCCTTTCTCGTTTACCCCAAGCCTTTTTGTTAAATTTTGTACCTATTTGAAGTTCTTTGTGTATCATTCCTTCTTATATCATCAGTCCTCAACGGTACTGTCAAGTGTCGTTCATTGGTAACCCTTATGCACCCAAGTCTTATTGATAATCCTATCAGAAATTCAATCCTAGAAAGTACCCTTATCCTCAAGTTTTCATGCCTTGATAATGATCGGTGTTTGCATTTGATTCTCCTGTCATTTAAGCCATTATCCTTGAATTAACCTTTTTCTGTAGAACTCGATATCAATTCTTTGTTAATTACCCATTATGAACATTCAGCATTTATAAAATCTTTGCCAACGTTCATCTTCTCTAGACTCTGAGACCACAATCTATTGCAGTGATTTTTGTGAATTCTTTTGTACACTCTTGAAATCTTTATCAGGGAAGTAAACTTGGATGCTTGAATTGAAGTATGTTAGACCGACATAACTTTAGGGTAATTATCTAGTTTGGCTACCCATTGCTTAACATCCCCTTTATCAGAATCTAATTGTACTGGATTAGTTTCGAGGACATTTGTTCAAATTGTGTTCACTGTCCTCCTCTTGTTTCACCTATATTTGAACCCCAATAACCACTCAATTTGTGTCAACGATGACTGCCTTAACTGTGACCATTTGACCTCATCCAACCTATCTTTTGAACCATCTGAGAATCTTTCCTTGATTCTCGTTAAAGAACTTGTTCACCTTCCCTAAGCCGTTCTAACCCCCAACCATGTATCGTGCAGTTTAGTACATCATTTGAAATCCTCGGCTAAAAGCTTGACCACTCACCACCCTAGGTCACCTCTCCTAAGACCAAGATCGATGAGAAACGATAGTTATCAGAGTTTAGCACTTTCTCGAGAAACTTGGATCATGCACATCCTCAGAAGAACCACCTGGCACATCATCGGGTCGCAAAGTAGATCTCTACCTGGAGTTAAAGCACAGAATGTCTGCCAACGTCCGCGTTTAACGTGTTTTGAGGATCAATAACCCCAACTACAAGAACTGCTAAGTAGGAGCTTATACAGCATCTTTAATGGAGACCGACACAAAGGTTCCTATCGCCATCACTGATAAAGCATGCATGGGACCCGTAAGAGTGTGGCACGTGTAAGTACAATGGAAAATTCTACAGAACTTGGAAGTAATGTGGGACTACGCAGTCAAACTCTGATGGTTTTATCCACACCTATTCTGGTTGGGCCCCTATGTGTTATGTGCCTCGCTCTTTGTAATCATTCTAAAAAAAACTTATATTCTCAACTAGGTTATGTACTCGAACTCGAATGTTATGAAATACAAGTGAATAAGTCTTAACTTAACTTTACGAGATCCTAAAGCCGAAAAATAATTAAGACTTTAAAAAGAAGACTCACCAGTAGTAACACCTTCTCTCTTTATTCAGATGGCAGGAAGACAACCTAACCATCAACAGCCAGCAGATAGACCTGTAGATGAAGAAGCGCTAGGGTTAGCCCATGTGAGACCCTGACTTGTTTTTTTTCTTTTGGGGTTTTCGAACACGCATTACGTGTTTTCATTCGAGCATATTTTTACTGCTTTTGATGCATGATCGGACTTAGATATGCATGCCGAGTAGGTTCCCGAGGCCGTGGACCATTATAGCGCGAATTTTAAAAATTTTCTAAAAAAGATATTTTGGAGACCTATAAATATCTGGAGTTAGATATTTTCAAACAATATTTTTTAAAACTTAACTCTTAAGTTTCTTGTTTTCTCTTTACCTTCTCTCTAAGTTCTCGGGGCTCGATTTTCAACGATCTAACAGCGGATCCTTGCTTTTGGCGTCGTAGGCTACGCAACCATCTGGTCAGATTTTAATTTTGACGAAATTTGATTTTGCACGTAAATCAAGACGTCGAGTTTTTAACTCACCGAGGTAGGATTCTAGACCTGTATGTTTTATAAGGGTGCTATGGGTAATCGGGTGTCTTTTTA
>JAULJZ010219736.1:0-41177 GCA_032270985.1 Heliamphora pulchella | reverse complement strand
ATGGGTCAGAGTGCAATTATAGTTCTTTAGTGGTGTGAACTGTAATTCAGTGTTTTATGAAAATTGCAGAAACCACTACTGGTTTTTCATAATTGCAGATACTGCAATGAGGTTTGCTTAATTGCAGAAACCGTTAATACGTGTCTGTATTCCACTGGACGTCTTACTCATAATTACTTTCTAGGTCCCTACTGTAGCCCTATATATATACGGGTAGGCTGAACCAATTTCATAACTTATCTTCTAAGACTAAAGCTGTCCTAGTTCTGCCGGTATGACTTCTCGGAGGATTATAGCCCACACTATATCTGGGAATCGCAGAAGGGAATATAGTAGATGATCTGACAGGATCTTCAACTCGGATTCAAATCGTAGTTGAAGATTCGACCGATAAAAAGTTATTCTTCTAAATTAACTTCAAATGCACAGGTTTATTTTGATCGTTTGTCATGAAGAGTTTTATCTGGAGCCCATTTTGGCGTTTACCTGTTCAGTTAATATTTTTTAGATAATCCTTTACAAAAATAAAGATCTTGACAGTTTTACCTCCAACAATAAGTATCAGAGCTGTTTTATTTTTTATTTTTGGTTATCGGGGCCGGATAGTTTTAGAAATGTTACTAACTTTGTTTTGCAGGTGTTCTAATCCCGACTTTATGATCGTCATTTATTTTTCATGTTTGATTAGTTGGTGTGAATGATGATTATTTTTTTAATCACGCTGGTTGATCGTGATAGATTGAATGTGAGCTTTCGGGACATAGGATCGATGTAATAGCTAGTTTTATGTTTTTAAATATCTGTTTAGATTATTTAAGAACAGATTGAACATATTCAAGAATAGAGGCGGCACCGGCGGTGGTTCGAACTTTTACGGGCCACGGATCGCGGTAAGTTTTTTTTATAGTTTTATACGATTTTTTTCAGTGAGTTTTTTTTATTGTATTTATGAATAAAAAACAGCATAAAAAACAAGTCAAAAATAGTGAGGAGAAATTACCAAAATAACCCGGTTCCAGCGGCTTTGCCGGCGGCAGTTTTTATGATTTTTGGGCCATTTATGGGACTATTTTTTGGGTAATTTTTTAAATATAAAATTGCAGTAAAACATACATTAAAATACTGTAAAAAATAATAATAAAAAAAAATTGGGCCAAAATCACAACCCAAACAGGTGGTAAACAAGCCGCTGGTGGTGGTGCTGTCGCCGGTGGCGGTGCTCGGCGGCAGCAGTTTTCAGGCAATTTTTTAATAATTTTTTGGGTTGGGTTTGAGCAGTTCTTTTGAAAAAAAGATTCTACCTTTTGAGACGTTTCCAACACTTTAAAATACGTCAAAAACAGAGTTCGAAAAGAGGTCGAAAAAGCCTCAAGAAGTTAACGGTTCTAGGCAGCGGTGGCAGTCTGTTGTAGGTGGTTTCCCAATGGTTTTTTGAGCTATTTTCTAGAAATTTTTTGGGTAGAAAAATAGTACTTTTTGGGAGCTTTATCTTGATATAAAGTATGTCGAAAATGGAGTTCGGAAAGTGGTCGGAAAAGCCTCATAAAGTTAGCGGCGCAGTGCTGAGGAGGGCAGCAACGTTTTTTGAGGTTCGGGCTATTTTTTTAGCCATTTTCGGTACCAGTTACGAGCATATTTTTTGACAAAAAATATCATATTTTGAGAGAATTTCAACTGTATAAAACTCGTCAAAAATGGAGTCCGAATGATGCTACAAGAGCCACCTGAAGGTGGCAGGAAGGTGGTGCCGAAGGTGGCTGGTGGTTGTCAGCAATTTTATCTCTCTCTCTCGGGATTGATTTTGATATATATTGTGATATATATGAGACTGATATGATATATATTGATATATCAGATAGTATCTTAAAAGCTTGATACAATCAGGACACTGAATAAAAAACGAACAAGGATTGAAACAACTGATTCTCTTAGAGAGAATGAAACACCTTAGTGTTTCACTTGGATTATAAAATCGGGATATATGCATATCATGTTTATATATATATATATATTGCGCGGATAATTGCATATTTATTTTATTTATCCTGTTAATTTAATTAATTCAAAAATTCGATTCTAATTAAAATATTTTATAATGAAAAATAAAATTAAGTTTTTTAATTAATTAATTTTAATTAAATGAAAAAGTTTTAGATATTTTATTTTTTACAAAATATCACGTTTAAGATGATTTTTCATAAAATTGGATATCTTAAAAAAATGTGAAAATTAATTCTGAATTTTAAATTAATTAAATAAAAAAATATTTAATCAAGATAAATTATTATTTATCAAAATTATGGAACATAAAATAAAATAAATAAATGCCTTTATCAATACCTTAGTTGAGAAGCTGAAGGAAAAACTGTGCATTTATTAAATTTTATTTGTTACGCATTTAAACACGGAAAGATTATTTAATAAACCAAAATTTTTGGAATTGTGTACATGGAAAGATGTTTGATTCTTTGAGATCGTGTGATTTTTTGAAATTAATAAATTTATTTTAATTAAACAGTCATTTATAATCCTAAAAAATGTTTTAAAAATCTAAGTGAGAGAAAAAATTTATTAACTGATAAATCTCGCGGTCTCCATCACCAGTTTGTAGGAGATGCAATTAAACCCTGCGTGTCGATAGTAAGGCTTTCCTCCCCAACGGACAAATTAATTGCGGTATTACCAGTACAAACCTCCTTTAGGGATAATTCTTGATAATTGTTAGTGTGGATCACTTCTCCAACTGAAGGGTACATTACGAAATGATTGATTTGAGATTAGGTGATGGTTAACACTTAACTGTATATAATAGTATCATCTCCATTTGAGTCACTGCTATTATATACTGGATTGAACCTATGTCAGCTATTTAATATTAATTGACATGGTTGGTTACCTAGATAATAAAATTAAAAGGAATTAGCCTGTCTGGTCTTATGAAGGATAGTAGACGTCCTCCCATCGAGGCATGCAATTCTCAGGTTACCAGGCTGCTGGCGAATTAATTTTAAAATGATAGAGGGAATCAAATTAAAATAAATTTAAAGTTTTACTCATCATAATTAACGATTTTTTTAATAATGTGATTCTCAGGATTAAAATGGCTTTCAACTTACTCGCTTTAATACTCAAAGAAAACAAACTAACGGGACCGAATTTTATTGACTGAAAATATAACTTGGATATAGCTTTAATTACAAATGGTATATTCCTTCAATACCAGGAACTGTGTTTGTTTCTGAAAAAAGTTCTTCCTCTAAGCCGAAAGGCATGAAGAAGAAAAAAGTTCAGAAATAGGGAGACACGTTTTTCAAGGTAGTTAGTGGGGCCATAGACTAGAGTAAAAAAATCGAAAGGCAGATATTTTCCATACAACTAGACCCAGCACTAGAAAAAGTTATGTCCAGTATTTCTCAGAAGGTAGAACAAACTGGGTAATTTCTGTTCACTGGTTGTGAAAACTTGTTTAGCTGTGTTATCTACCAGTACCTGTGTAGATACGGGAGCCACTAATCATGTCTATAATTCATTGCAGGGTTTTCAAGAAACCCAAAAACTTAGTGATGGGGAGATTTACCTGCATATGAGCAATAATACAAAGGTAACAGCAGTTGCAGTAGGAGATGTCACTCTCAGTTTTGGTAGAGATCGGGTCTTAATATTGAGAGATTGTCTTTATATACCTGCCATTAGAAGAAACTTAGTTTCCATTTCTGAATTGGCTAAAGATAGATATTTGGTTTATTTTAATAACTCTATGGTTATTAAGGATAATAAACGAGTTATCTATTCAGGTATATTGGAGGATGATCTTTATATTATTACTCCAATCTCTCATACACTGCAACTGACTGAAATAAATAACACACCTAATTTACCATATAAGAGAAAGTTTCTTTCTTTAATGAACCAAACATTTCTTTGGCACTTACGCTTATGTCATATTAATCTAAAAAGGATAAACATACTGGTAGCAGATGGACTTTTGAGTTCATTGGAAGTAGAGGCACTTCCAGTCTGTGAATCTTGCTAAGAAAGTAAAAAGTCCAAGAGGCTTTTTTTGGCCAAAGGCTATGGAGCTAAATAACCGTTGGAGCTGGTTCATTATGATTTGTGTGGTCCTATGAAAATTCAGGTTAGAGGTGGATTTGAGTATTTCATCAATTTCATTGATGACTACTCATGGTATGGATACATTTACTTGATGAACTGTAAGTCTGAATGTTTTGAAAAATTCAAAGAATTTAAGGCAGAGGTGGAGAAGCGTCTGGGTAAAAGTATCAAATCACTATGATGAATTGTGGATTAGACAAAATGGTATAGCAGAAAGAAAGAATATGATTCTTATGGAAATGAAAAGGTCCATGATGAGTTATTTAGATTTACTCGATTCATTTTGGGGACTCGCTTTAGAGACAATAGCTTACAGTCTGAACTTGGTATCTTTTAAGTCAGTAACTTCTACTCCCAAAGAATTATGGATCAGACGTAAGCCTAGTCTGAAACACATTCGGATTTGGGGGTATAACAACCCGGTACAGACCCTAGTTGTAACAACCCAGTTGACAACGACTCGTGTAAAGACCTAACCCAAATCCTAGTATTAGTGATGGATAGTCCACGAGACCATAGAATATAGAAGAAATTCAGAACCCTAACTCGAATCGAAAATCCTAGGCTCGGCCCGAAAACCCTAAAAAGGTCCAAAACTTAGGCAACAAAACATTAGCACCCGGAGAGTCTCCTAACATTCTAAATGAAGTAAATATCATAAAATAATGAATTAAAAATAAAAAAATCCTCATAAATAGGGTAAAATAACCGTTTTCTCCCTAATACAGCAAAAAGCCTTAAAAACTCAAATTTTGACATATGAATACCTTAAATCAAGGATTTAAGTATAATTAAGTATCAAAAGACAAAATAACATCAAAAATACCAAAAATACCCCTTAGTGGCCGACCACATTGGAAAGAGTGCCCAAAAGTGACCTTTTGCTTTCTTTTTAGCTTAAAATGATGAGAAATGTATTAAATTAAGCATTATGATGATCTAATACTTGTTGAGCAAGTAATATACATAATAATATAGTGTTTTAGGTAAAAAAAGTAAACAAATCATTATTGAAGTCCATACACAACAAAATAAGTCAAAAAGTCTTATATTGCCAAAATAGCTTAATTTGACTTAAAAGACTACATCTATTTAATCAATTGCTATGAAAACTATGATAATACATGAAAATACTATATTTCTCATAAACATATTAAAATAATAAGTCTCAGTAGAAAAAGACATTAAAAAGATGCATCAAATTAACTTTTAATGCATTTTCTTGCACAAAGGGCACGCAAACCAATGCAAAACTCCTTGATTGATGTGGGGTCAGGTTTTTGTCCCAAAAACAGCCCCCTAATTGTATTTAGCTTCCCCAAATCTTATCTTGTTCCCTCAAAACCATCACCATCACCATCACCATCACCATGTCAACTCAACCTATGTGAAGTGGAAGAGAAAAATGAGAAAAAAGTACCTTAATTAAATCTTTTGTCTCCACTTTGTCCCCTAGCTTTTGCCTATATAAATTAAGCCTAAACACCTCTTCTCCCCTTCATATTTTTGTGAAAGAGAGGGAGAGAAACCAGACCTCTTGCCCTTGAGTGTTTATGAGAGCTTGAGGAAGAAGAAAGGAAGAAAGGAAGGAAAAATCAAGGAAATGAGTTTTTCTAATGCTAAGTCGTTCCATGCCACCATCCCTTAAGCTCTCAAACAAGTAAGTAAAATCTCTAAACCTTTTGTCTAAGATCCCTCAAAATATCCACCAACACATCCATTTAAACACTCTAAAAATCAAGAACCAAAATTAAACCGAAAAGGCGTCGTAGTTGGAAATTAGGGGCTGTTATGTTTATGAATAAGATGAGATGTTGTTGTGTGTTGTTATCTTTGAGTTTGATGACCTCTAAGTGTGCTTGGGCCTTGATATTAAAGTCGAAAACACAAGCATGAAAAGAAATAGAATAAAAACTTGACATGATATAAGTAGAAGACTTAAATCTTAAGAGGCTTAATTTTTGAAAATTTTGATGTTTCTTTATGTCCAGATTTATATTTTTGTGTTATCTTTCATCCAATGTAGGTTTCAACTCATTTTCATAACTAGCACTCAAGATATTGCAATTTTACCAAAGTGTGTCATTTTCTGACCAGTCAACACTACCGACTTGAAAATTGTAATTTAAAATGAGATCCAAACATTGGTGACAACATGAAAGTTGTAGATACCCACCAAAAAGGAGAACAAAAGATTGAATTTCGATAGGTCAAAAGCCCCATGAAAATCTCTGTAGAGTTTCAGCCCCCAAGGAACATTATGTTACCTATTTTTATATAGCTCAAAACCTCTATTTTTAGTGACCTATTCCACAGGTGGTCTACATGAACATTGTAGCTAACATATTGAAGTACTTTTTTTTTTCCAAAAATTAGACCTTAAAGCCTCGGGATGATACCTCTAAACCATTTCAAATCCTCTGTCCACAACTAGCTCTGCTGAGTTTTGGTGGCTGACAGAACCTACTTTTTAAAATGGCCAACAAGTATAACTTATTTCAAACAACTATGCTTAGCTCTAAACATTAAACTTGTAGGGGACATGTTAAACTAGAACATAATAAAAAATGGGCTCATTTGGACTTGAAATGATACCCCAAAACCGAGACCAACAGAAGCATAATTTTGGTAAAATCTTGAAGAAAGTGCTGAACCGTTTTTGCTTAAGATGAAATATTCACCCATTTTTCTTAGGATTTGGCCTTGGTGTTAAACATGAGAGTTGTAGAAAATATTTTTATCAAATTGATGTTTAAAAATAATGGCTTGATTCCAAGTCTAGATACCCCAAAACCCTGTCGCCCCTTTTAATTTAATACTTGACTTTTTGCCCTAAAATTTATTAAGTGTATGTTTGAGTACCCTTCACTATGAGACCCGAGTTTTTGTATGAAGTTTGACTTGAATTAGTTGATTAGTGTTTAAGTGAATGCATGATAATTTAGAACTCATGCTATCATGTGGAATCATATCTTGAGAATTGTAGCCCGTGCTTCACATACTTGTACCTTATGCTTTGCGCATTGTACCATGAATATTGTCATGCTACTTGATGTCATGTTATAAATTGTTGCACTTGAGATCGATGGTACACATTATGAGCATCTTCACTTGCATCCTGGCATATTGGAGTCCATCTATGCAAATCGTTGTTGGAATGGGCTGTATTGAATTATTCTTCTTGGTTTTAAATCAAGGGCTTCCTTGGTTGCCATTTTCAAAAATGTTTTGGGATGTATTCCCCTTGTGTACCCTGGGTGCGTCCCCAGTGTTACAAATTTGGTTTATACACCCTGGGTGCATTTCTGGTATTTGAAATAGTTTATGGATATTGTTAGGCACCATGGGTTCGTCGCTAGCATTTTGATTTCGATAGCTTAAACTTTAGGTAAGTTCAGAGAGGGCTCAATTATGGCGGTCCTAAATTCCTCATCTTGGTACTTTGTATAATGTGAATGTCTCATGAATTCTCTTCGACTTTGGATTGACACCGGAGAAGGCATCACGCATCCTAAGGTGGGAATTGTCATCCCAGATAAGGGTGGCTGATGATTGGTTGGCTCGCCCCCACGCCGTTGCCATTGAGTAAAACAGCTGTGACATGAAGCCCGACGAAGCATTTACTATTCGCAACGAGGCGCGATGATGGTTTTGGTGATCAAGTCCCATCAAGTCTAGTCTGGTGATTCCTAGCGTGGAATTCCTGTTATAATCTGGGTAAAAGTTGGGTTAGGCATCTGCATTCTATACATGGCATCTCATATGCATATGTTTATTGACTTATCTACTATCATGTCATAAATTTGTCTGTGACCTTGCCTATAAACTGTATTGGGTGTTGTATAATAAGTGTTGTGGTGAATTTTGTGCCGTGAGATTAGTTAGAAGGTTAAAGTGTTTTGCTTCTAGGTTTTGGATCATGGCATTCATGCCACAAGTAAGGAAGAGTTCTTGGAGGAAGTCATCCCAGAGGGAGAAGAAGAGTTTGAAGAACATGGTGAGTTCTAAGAGTACGTGGATTTCGCTAATGTATTCTGAGGAGTCAAGACTTCTGCTTTTGTGCTTATATTCAGTTCTCTCGCGCTTAGTGTAATTTTTGAAATTTCTTGGTAAAATTATAATAATTATGTACTTTTGAACGGTTCATAACTCCTTTATGATATAATAACTAACGTATGTAAATATGAATAAATGGCCAGAGGACGGGACGTCACAGTTGGTATTAGAGCTTAGGTTTGGTGAACCTTCAAGCATTGGGTTATGAAAAACCATGCGTTCTGTCACGTTGGTGCTCTATAAAAGGCATTGTACTAATTATTATTATCATCAATACATTTTAAGAACTAAGATCTGATGCGTCTAAGTTCTTTAGCGAATTGCGTCAGGATGATACCAAGTTCAGGAATAACAAGGAATCTACACGCAAAAGATAAGGGTATCGAGATCGAAGATCGGAGATTCATGCAATGGGTTATCTTATTTTAAGGGGGTTAGACAGGAGTGCGCACTTGGAGAAGTTTTAGATATCACATCGAGAGACACCGTTAGAACCCTGCAACTTCATCCTTATAAGTCCTTTTCTCATTACCCCAACCCCTGGTATCAACTTTTTGAAGTTCTTTTGTATGTCCTTCCTTCTTATTTCACCAGTTCTCAATGGTACCATCAAGCGTCATTCGTCGATAACTCTTATGCACCCAAGTCTTGTTGATAACCATATTCAAAATTTAATCCTAGAAAGTATCCTTGTCTTTAAGTTTTCATGGCTCGATGATGACCAGTATTCGCATTTGATTCTCCTCTGATTCGAGTCATCATCCTTGAACTAACAATTCTCTTGTAGAACTCGATATCAATTCTTTGTTAAGTACCTGTTCCAAACATTCGACATTGATAAAATTTTTTACCTTCGCTCATTTCTCTCGATCCTGAAATCACAATCTGTTGCAGTGATTTTGTGAATCCTTTGTACACTCTTGATATCTCTACCATGGAAGTATACTTGGATGCTTGAATTAAAGTACGTTAGGCCGACGTAATTTCAGGGCAAATATCTAGTTTGGCTACCCTTTTGCTTAAACATCTCTTTTATCATAACTTACTTGTACTAGATTAGTTCCAGGACACTTGTTTAAAGTATTGTTCATTGTCCTCTTCTTGTTTCTCCTACCTTTAAACCCCAAATGACCACTCAATCTGTGTCAATGGTAATTGCCTTAACCGTGACCATTTAACCTCATCTAACCTATCTTTGAACCACCTAGGTTCCACCCTAAACTATTCTAACCCAGCGTGTGTTTTTAACTGTTGACCTTCACAATCTCGCCCCAAAGATCTATGAGTAACAATGATTGTCAGGATATTACGTCATTAGGCCTTAGCGCTTTCACGAGAAACTAAGACGATGCACGAAAACCTCCTAACACCTCTTCAAGTGTGAAGCGGATCTCTTCTTCGTATCACAGCTTCAAATATCTATCACTGTCCATATTTAACAAAGTTTTGAAGATCAAGACTGCCGTTGCAAGATTGGTTAAGTAAGGGCTTATTCAACTAACTATATCTTTTCAAAGGTATGGTTAGAAACGACAGCTTCACACCAAAGGATTCGCGACACCACCATATGGCATAATTTAAACTTCCCTATGACTAGTTCATTGTTGACCCACTTATTTCGATAATTCAAGAAGCACAAGATCCTTACCGATAGTAAGGAAGTGAAAAATGAGAAATAACCTTGAACTCATGATAACTTTAGTACGCTAGCAAAGGAGGTACATCTATACACATCGATATTCACTCCGGCCTTCCCATCAAAGTGTTAGAGTCTAGATCTTTGCTATCACTAACAAAGAATGAAGAATCTTGATCACAACAATGAACATTTAGAACCTGATGAAGAATTAACCACTAAGTCACAATTGATCACATGACTAGGTATTTACCACAACCATATCTTTTATTATGTTCATTTTATCTTAGAATGACCAATCGCCTGAGAAAACGATCCAGTTATTGGAAGAGACATTAAATCCAACGTTCCAAGCGCGTTAAGAACAAACGGTAGAAGCTAAGAGGAACGGAGCAACCTTTGGAACGACTAGAGAGAAAATGGAAGTATATGATTATAGACTTCGTCATCAGGATTATCAAGATTACCTCAAAGACTAGTAACTCTTTAGTTAAACAATTCAAGGATTTGGCTACCAAGGAGTTTGTGGAAACAGTGACTCCCATTGATGCTAAAGATTGTTTGAGGGGTGGAGTGCGCATTTTAGATAGACCAAGTTACTCACATGGTAGGTTCTTAAAGTATCAGTTTGTATTCATTTGGCGTCTACACTGTGTAACTCTTATGGAGTTGGTATTAGGTTTTCATTGTGGTATCGGTGTGAATCGCAAGAAAGTTACTTTCGAAAACGTTTTGTGATGTGACCTGTTAGAACAAGTTTGTTTAGATTGGTGAGTAGATATTGCTGGTATAGAGGAGGAATTTTCTTATGGGGATGTGTGAACTCTATGTATGAGAAGTTGGAGGGTGACATAATTTTGTTTTTTTGGTGGAGTTGTGTAGCAGCTTAGTATGAGTACGTGGGAGGAATAAATGCTTGGATGAGAAGAGTGGAAGCATAAGTAAGATTATACGAATTTATGAGTGTGATTTTTGTAAATGACCTTGAGAGTATCGAGTGTCTTGGTAGAATGTAGGTAAGATAAAGTAATTAAAGAGAAAAAATGATTCTTGGTTTGATTGTGTGGCAGAGAATGTGTGAAGGGATTGAGTGATGATGATAAGAGACTTTATAATCAAGAGTTAATACTGTTCAGTTAAAGGATTGTAGGGTGGATGGTATATACGTGAAGGAGATATGTGACGAGGTTGTAATTGGATTCATATGAGTAAGCATATATCTAGGGAGCATTTACTCTGTGTGGTATGTTTGGCCTTAGTGACTCATTAGGTTCAAGAGGTGATATTAGTCTTAATGGTAGTAAGGATAGAGTAGTTCAACATAAAGTGGTGATGTGATTTCGAGTGAGTAGTCGTTAGTCGATTGGGAAGTAGTTTTTGATGTACGTTTGAATATGACAATGAGCTAGTTTTTGGTAGAGTGACAGTCTTTCAAGATAGAAGTGGAGAATGTTTGAATCGGTTTCAGTGGTAGGCTAGTTTAGAGACATATAATTGCTTGTGGAATCGTACTCGATGAAAGTTGTGTTTTGGAGCCAATATATTCTCAAAGATAGACTGGGGCCATGATACAACAAATTGAAAGTGCGGGAGCCAGATATACCCAAGACTGTCTTTAGGACTCGTTACGAGCATTATGAATTTGTGGTGATACCTTTCGGATTAATAAATGTACCTGCTGTGTTTATGGACCTGATGGATCGAGTGTTAAGATGCTTTCTAGATCAATTTATAATTGTGTTGATGAATGATATTCGGTTATATTCTCGGAGTGAAGAGGAACAAAGGGAACATTTAAAGATTTTTTGTCGATTATGAGAAAGCACAAGTTGTATATAAACTTGGAAAGTGTGAGTTTAGTTAGACCGGGTGATGTTTCTAGGTCACGTTATATCTGGAGAAGAAATTCAAGTGGACCCAACAGAAGTAGAAGTAACAGTTAATGGGAAGAGGTTAACTAACGTAACAGAGATACGAACGTTTTGGGGCTAGTTGGTTGTGTGACATGGTCCTTGAAGATTAGTAGTAATCAGTTTAAGATGTTAGTAGGACAAGACAACCTTTACTCTAAGTGCTGAACATATAGGCCTAGCCTTATCCACACCCACAATAAAGAACGACTCAAGTAAATAAGGACACAATTTTGGAGAATGAGAAGGCACAATGTTAGTAAATCATCATCCTTAACCTTCCATACGATGAAGTACGGGGCAAAATTTTGGCGATGAAATTTGTTTAAGGGGGTAGTTTGTAATGACCCGGTACAGACCTTAGTTGTAACAATCCGGTTGATAACGACCCATGTAAAGACCTAGCCCAAATCCTAGTATTAGTGACGGATAGTCCACGAGACCATAGAACACATAAGAAGTTCAGAATCCTAACTTGAATCGAAAACCTAAGTTCGGCCCAGAAACCCTAAAAGGGTCCAAAACTCAGGCAACAAAACCTTAGCACCTGGAGAGTTTCCTAACATTCTAAATAAAGTAAATATCATAAAATAATGAATTAAAAATAAAAAATCCTCATAAATAGGGTAAAATGACCATTTTGCCCCTAATACAGCAAAAAGTCTTACAAATTTAAATTTTAACATATGGATACCCTAAATCAAGGATTTAATAAAAAAACAAAATAACATCAAAAATACCAAAAATACCCCTTAGTGGCCGACCACCTTGGGAAGAGTGCCAAAAAGTGACTTTTTGCTTTCTTTTTAGCTTAAAATGATGAGAAATGTATTAAATTAAGCAGTATGTTGATCTAATACTTGTTGACCAATTAATATACATAATAATATAGTGTTTTAGGTTAACAAAAGTAAACAAATCATTATTTAAGTCTATACACAACAAAATAAGTCAAAAAGTCTTACATTGTCAAAATAACTTAATTTGACTTAAAAGACTACATCTATTTATTCAATTGCTATGGGAATTATGATAATACATGAAAATATTATATTTCTCATTAACATATTAAAATAATAAGTCTCAGTAGAAAAAGACACCAAAAAGATGCATCTAATTAACTTTTAATGCATTTTTTTACACAAAAGTGCATGCAAACCAATGCAAAATCCCTTGATCGATGTGGGGTCAGGTTTTTGTCTCTCAAACAGCCCCTATCAACTCAACCATCACCATCACCATGTCAACTCGTATCAACTCAACCCATGTGAGGTGGAAGAGAAAAATGAGAAAAAAGTACCTTAATTAAATCTTTTGTCTCCCCTTTGTCCCCTAGCCTTTGCCTATATAAACTAAGCCTAAACACCTCTTCTCCCCTTCATATTTTCGTGCAAGAGAGGGAGAGAAACCAGACCTCTTTCCCTTGAGTGTTTATGAGAGTTTGAAGAAGAAGAAAGGAAGAAAGGAAGGAGAAATCAAGGAGATAAGTTTTTCTAAAGCTAAGTCCTTCCATGCCACCATCCCTTGGGCACTCAAATAAGTAAGTAAAACCTCTAAACCTTGTGTTTAGGATCCCTCAAAATATCCACCAACACATCCATTTAAACACTTTAAATATCAAGAACCAAAATCAAACCGAAAAGGCTTCGTACTTGGAAATTAGGAACTGTTATGTTTATGAATGATATGAGATGTTGTTGTGTGTTGTTATCTTTGAGTTTGATGACCTCTAAGTATTTTGGATCCTTGATGTTAAAGTTTAAAAGACAAGCATGCAAAGAAATAGAACAAAAACTTGACACGACATAAGTAGAAGATTTGAACCCTAGGAGGGTTAATTTTTGAGAACTTTGATATTTCGGCCCTGAGATTTGAAATGCCATAACTCAATGTAGACAATTGATCTAAGTATGTTCTTTATTCCAGGTTTATACTTTTGTGTTATCTTTCATCCAAAGTTGGTTTCAACTCATTTTCATAATTAGAACTCAAGATATTGCAATTTTACCAAAGTGTGTCATTTTCCAACCAGTCAACTCTACCGACATGGAAACTCTATTTTAAAATGAGATCAGAACTTTAATCAAAACATGAAAGTTGTAGAAAACATGTATATCTATCTACCAACCAAAAATGAGAATAAAATATTGAGTTTTGATAGGTCAAAACTCCTTGGAAAGCCTCTGTTAAGTTTCAGCCCCCATGGAACATTTTGTTACCAATTTGTATATTTCTCAAAATCCCTATTTTTAGTGACCTATTCCAAAAGTGGTCTACATGAATATTGTAGCTAACATATTGAAGTACTCTTTGCCAAGAAATCAGACCTTAAAGCCTCAGGATAATACCCCTAAACTGTTTCAAACCCTCTGTCCAAAATCGGTTCTGCTGAGTTTTGGCGGCTGACAGAACCTACTTTTTAAAATGGCCAAAACGTCTAACTTGTTTAAGACAACTACCTTTATCTCTAAACATGAAAATTGTAGGGAACATGTTATGCTAGAACAAAATAAAAGATGGGTGCATTTGGACATGAAATGATACCCCAAAACTGAGACCAACAGAAGCATAAGTTTGGTAAAATCTTGAGAAAAGTGCTGAACCATTTTTGCTTAGGATGAAATATTCACCCATTTGCCTTAGGATTTGGCCTCGGTTTTAAACATGAGAATTGTAAGAAATATTTTTATCTAATTGGTGTTTAAAAATCATATATTGATTCCAAGTCTAGATACCCCAAAATCCTGTCGCCCCGTTTAATTTAATACTTGACTTTTGGCCCTAAAATTTATTTAGTGTATGTTTGAGTACCCTTCACTATAAGACCTGAGTTTTTATATGATGTTTGATTTGAATTAGTTGATTTGTGTTTTATGTGAATGTATGATAATTGAGAACTCATTCCATCATGTAGAATCATATCTTCAGAATTGTAGTATGTGCTTCACATACTTGTAATTGTACCATGAATATTGTCATGTTAGTTGATGCCATGTTATAAATTGTTGCACTTGAGATCGATGGTACACATTATGAGCATCTTCACTTGCATCTTGGCATATTGGAGTCCATTTGTGCAAAACATTGTTGGAATGGGCTGTATTGAATTATTCTTTTTGGTTCTAAATCTAGGGCGTGCCTGGTTGTTATTTTTGAAAATATTTTGGGATGTATTACCTTGTACACCATGGGAGCGTCCCCGGTGTTACAGATTTGGTTTATACACCTTGGGTGCATCCCTAGTGTTTGAAATGGTTTATGGATATTGTTGAGCACCATGGGTTCGTTGCTAGCATCCTGATTTTGATAGCTTGAACATTGGGTAAGTTTGGAGAGATCCCAATTATGGTGGTCCTTAATCTCTCATCTTGGTACTTTGTATAATGTGAATGTCTCTTGAATTCTCTTAGACTTTGGGTTGACACCAGCGAAGGCATCACGTATCTTAAGGTGGAAATTGTTAGACCGGATAAGGGTGGCTGATAATTGGTTGGCCCACCCCCACGCCGTTGTCATTGAGTAAAACAGTTGTGGCATGAAGCCCGGCGAAGCATTTACTATTCGCAACGAGGCGCGATGATGGCTTTGGTGATCAAGTCCCATCAAGTCTACTCTGGTGATTCTCGGCGTGGAATTTCTATTATAATCTGGGTATATGTTGGTTTGGGCATCTGCATTTCATACATGGCATCTCATATGCATATGTTTATTGACATATCTGCTATCATATAATAAATTTGTCTGTCTCCTTGACTATAAACTGTACTGGGTGTTATATGGTATGTGTTGTGGTGAATTTCGTGCCGTGAGATTAGTTAGAAGGTTAGAGTGTTTTGCTTTTGGGCCTTGGCTCATGGCATTCGTGCCACAAGTAATGAAGAGTTCTTGGAGGAAGTCGTCCCAGAGAGAGAAGAAGAGTTTGACGAACAGGATAAGTTTCAAGAGCACGTGAATTTCACTGATGCATTCTGAGGAGTCAAGACTTATGCTTTTGTGCTTATATTCAGTTCCCTCGTGCTTAGTGTCATTTTTGAAATTACTTGGTGAAATTGTAATAATTTTGTAATTTTGAACGGTTCAAAACTATTTTATGATATAATAACTAACGTATATAAAAATGAATAAATGGCTAGCGTATCCCTTTATTTATATTTATATATGTCCCAAGGTTCCTGGAGGACGGGGCGCCACAGTTGGTATTAGAGCTTAGGTTTAGTGAACCTTCAGGCCTTGGGTTATGAAAAAATAAGCGTTCTGTCACGTTAGAACTCTATAGAAGACGTTGTATTAATTATTATTATCATCAATACATTATAAGAACTAAGAGCTGATGCGTCTAAGTTCTTTAGAGAATTGTGTCAAGATGATACCGAGTTCAGGAACAACAAGGAATTTACACACAAAACAAGTAAGGGTATCAAGATCGAAGATCGGAGATTCATGCAATGGGTTATCTTATTTTAAGGGGGCTAGACAGGAGTGCGCACTAGGAGAAGTTTTAGATATCACATCGAGAGACACTGTTAAAATCCTGCGACTTCCTCCTTATAAGTCCTTTTCTCATTTACCCCAAGCCTTGGTGTCAACTTTTTGAAGTTCTTTTGTATGTCCTTCCTTCTTATATTATCAGTTCTCAAATGATACCATCAAATGTCGTTCGTCGGTAACTCTTATGCACCCAAGTTTTATTGATAACCCTATTCATAATTCAATCCTAGAAAGTACCCTTGTCTTTAATTTTCATGCCTCGATGATGACCAGTATTCGCATTTGACTCTCCTCCGATTCGAGTCATCATCCTTGAACTAACTCTTCTCTTGTAGAACTCAATATCAATTCTTTGTTAAGTACCCATTCCAAACATTCGACATTGATAAAATTTTCTTCCATCGCTCATTTCTCTCGATCCTAAAATCACAATTTGTTGTAATGATTTTGTGAATCCTTCGTACACTCTTGAAATCTCTTCTAGGGAAGTATACTTGGATGCTTGAATTGAAGTACGTTAGGCCGACATAACTTCAGAGCAAATATCTAGTTTGGCTACCCCTTTTGCTTAAGCATCTCTTTTATCGTAACTTAATTGTACTAGATTAGCTCTGGGGACACTTGTTTAAAGTATTGATCATTGTCCACTTCTTGTTTCTCCTACATTTGAACCCCTAATGACCACTCAATATGTGTCAACGGTAATTGCCTTAATCGTGACCATTTAACCTCATTTAACTTATCCTTGAACCACCTGGGTTCCACCCTAAATTGTTCTAACGCCGTGCGTGTTTTTAACTGTCGAACTTCAAAATCTCACCCCATTGATCTATAAGTAACAACAATTGTCAGGATATTATGTCATTAGGCCTTAGCGCTTTCACGAGAAACTAAGACGATGCATGAAAATCTCCTAACACCTCTTCAAGCGTGAAGCAGATTTCTTCTTCGTATCACAGTTTAAAATATCTATCACCGTCCACGTTTAACAATGTTTTGAAGATCAAGACTCCCGTTACAAGAATGGTTAAGTAAAGGCTTATTCAACTAACTATATCTTTTCAAAGGTGAAATTGTAATAATTATGTACTTTTGAACGGTTCAGAACTCTTTTATGATAAAACAACTAACGTATGTAAATATGAATAAATGGCTAGAATATCCCTTTATTTATATTTATGTATGTCACAACATGCCCAGAGGATGGGACGTCATAGTTGGTGTCCAACACATGTGCTAAAAGGGAACGCGGGTAAGTTGGAACCAAGGACAGAAGTCTGTTTCTTTGTAGGGTATCCCAAGGGAATGAAAGGTGGTCTGTTTTATAATCCTAAGGATCATAAGGTCATTGTTAGCGCTAATACTTGATTCTTGGAAGAGAATTATATTATGAATCATAGGCCCAAAAGTAATATTATTCTAGAAAAACTGAGAGAAAATACTAGTAGAACGGAAGAACAAGTCACTGATATCTGATTACCTCATCGTAGTAGGAGGATTATCAGAACAAGTGCAAATCAAGAGCAGGGTGCTGATGCACGGGGTTCTGATTCTGCACAGCGTGTTACTGCTAGTACACAGACACAGGTAGTGCCTCATCGTAGTGGGAGGGCTGTTTATGAACCTGATCGGTAATGTTCTTAGGAGAGTCTTTTGACAGGATCCCAACAGAACTAGATACCAATCCCTGTAATTACAATAAAGCACTTCAAGACAAAGATGAAGATCTTTGGCAAAGGGTTATGAATTCAGAGATAGAATCTATGTATTCCAATCTGGTCTGGAAACTTGTAGAACCACCCGAAGGGATAAAATCCATTGGATGCAAGTGGATTTACAAGAGAAAGAGAGGAGCAGACGGGAAGGTTAAAACTTTTAAAGTTAGGCTTGTTGCTAAAGGATTCACTCAGATAGAAGGGATCGATTATGAGAAAACCTTTTCGCCGGTAGTCATGCTTAAGTTTATCCAGATTCGCTTATCTATTGCCACTCATTTCGATTATGAAATCTAGTAAATACACGTCAAGACAGTTTTCCTTAACGAAAGTCTTGACGAGTGTATCTATATGATACAACCAAATGGATTCATTATAAAAGGCCAGGAACACATGTTGTATAAGCTTAAGAGATCTATTTATGGACTTAAGCAGGCATCAAGGTCTTGGAACACTCAGTTTAATCAAGCCATCAAGTCTTATGATTATAATCAAAATCAGAATGGGTCATGTGTGTACAAGGATAGTGACGGAAGCGTGGTGATCTTCTTAGTACTTTATGTAGATGATATCTTGCTCATCGAAAATGATGTGGGGGTATTATCTATGGTTATCTGAGTAGTTCGATATGAAGGACTTAGGAGAAGCCAGTCACATCCTTGGAATCACTCTCATGTGAGATCGAAAACAAAAGATGTTGGGCTTATCATAAATAAAGTATATTGATGATATCCTTGCTCGTTTTAGCATGTAGGATTCTAAGAAAGGGTTTCTCTTTTTCAGGCATAGAATCACTCTATCTAAGGATCAGTGCCCTAAGACACCTGATGAGATAGAGAAGATGAAGGTGGTTTCTTATGCTTCGGCAGTAGGAAGCTCATGTATGTTATGTTTTGCACTAGATCCGACATCTGCTTTGTCGTCGGCATGGTTAGCAGATATCAATCTAACATAGGATAGGAGCATTGGACTGCGGTAAAGAATATAATCAAGTACCTAAAAATGACTAAGGATTTTATATTAGTTTATTAGGCAAACAATCTAGTACCTTTGGGGTACACAAACTCAGATTTTCAGTCAGATATAGAGCTTGCATCAGGAGACAACCTTGCAGATTCTTTACAATGAGCTTACCAACTAAAACTTTTGATAGTCACATAGAGGGTATGGGAGTCAGATGTAAGGCAGCATGGTTTTGAGTATAAGTGGGAGATTGTTAGGGTTGGTATACTGAAAATCATGTTTTTAGTATTTAATTTAATTTTAATAAAATTAATTTTCCATTTTATGAGAATTTTTATGAGCAATGTATGTGTATCATTTTTTTAATGTCATGCATGAATGTCCGATATTCTGTATAGTATTTAATCTAGTGTGTAGAGTACAGCTTGCACACAGAAGATTAGATTTTAAGTTTTTGCAGAATATAAGTTTTATGTTCACTGTTTAGATAGAAATGGACATACCATCGAGACGACTGTAGCACAGAGTTTTAGTAGGCCTATCTGGGTTATAGGGAATAGATAATAGCGTCATTTATTGTTCTAACTCTATGTGCTAGTACACTTTGTGTGTATTAATCGGGACATTTGGGGTAATTAATTTTATACTGACTATATAAATTAATTCGCATCCCAAGGTTATTATGAATAGTGCTTATCCTCTTAATCCTAAAATAATTATTGAGTTGCATATATTTAATATTTGTTGTTTTGATTCATTAGAGAGTGCAATCTTATGTGGGCCTATATTCCCTGTGAGTTAGATAGTGAAATTATTTATATGGTGAATATTAATTATTGACAAAATCTTGGTCCCAAAAGATCGAGATTGATGATACCCCCTTAAGGAAGCTTATAAGTTTTGACCGGACCAAATCCTATAGGTGGATTTAATTATCTAGCGGCCAAATAAGTTAAGCAGAAGGGCTTAAGAAATATCAAGATGCTGATTAAATTAAATTGTCAGTAATTAAATTTAATTGACGAGTATTGAGAATATTAACGTGGGGTGAAATGGTAAGCATTTATTAACAAGAGCTCAATGCTATATGGTCTTGAGATTATGGGTCATAGTGCAATTATAGTTATTTAGTGGTGTGAATTGTAATTCAGTATTTTATGAAAATTGTAGAAACCACTACTGGTTTTCCATAATTACAGATACCGCTATGAGATTTGCTTAATTGTAGAAATCGCTGATACGTGTCTATTTTTCATTGGAAGTCTTACTCATAATTATTTCCCAGGTCCCTGCTACAACCCTATAAATATGCGGGTAGGCTGAACCAGTTTCATAACTTGTCTTCTAAGACTAAAGATGTCCTAGTTCTGCCGGTACGAGTTCTCGGAGGATTATAGCCCATACTATATCCGGGAATTGCATAAGAGAATATAGTAGAAGATCGGACAGGAGCTTCAACTCGAATTCAAACCATAGTTATAGATTCAACCGGTAAAAAGGTATTCTTCTAAATTAACTTCGGATGCACGAGTTTTATTTTGATTATTCGTTATTAAAAATTTTATCTGGAATCTGTTTTGGCGTTTTTCCGTCTAGTTAATTTCTTTCAGATAATCGTTTGTAAAAATAAAGATCTTGGCAGTTTTGCCTCCAATACTAAGACTGTAAGGGGGAGAGAGAGAACCCGGGTTAAGGGCGATTGTGGTGATGCAAGAGTTTCATCGTCTTGACCCTCCTACCTTAGCGGGGGATCCTAAACCCACGGTCGCTACAGAATGGTTGGAGCTTGTAACCCAAATTCTGGATACGTTGCAGATAGTTGAGGAAGATCTGTGGGTTTCTTTTGCCACTTTCCAGTTGAGAGGTGACACCCATAAGTGGTGAAATTACGCCAGGAATACTACGGATGGCATGTGTGCAGCTTTTACGAGGGTTTTTCTTGAGAAGTACTTTTTCGCTTCTACCAAGGATCTATACAGAGAGGAGTACTATGCTCTCACTCAGGGGGGATGAGTATTATGCAGTATGAAGTCAGGTTTATTAGCCTATCCCGTTTTGCATCAAAATTAGTGGCTACGGACGAGCTACGTTTGAGGAAGTTTGAGAGGGGTTAGAGGCCTTCGAATAAGGAGCGAGTAGCAGGATTGAGGTTGCGTATTTTTACAGAGTTAGCAGAGTCAGCAGTAGTGATTGAGAACACTTTGAGTAAGACTCAGGGTTCCAGGAAAGTCGGGACACCGCAGAGTGGAGCAGAGGCACCGTCAGGTGGGCGCTCCAATAAGAGGCTGAAGTCCTCTGGTCATAGTTTTCATCCATCTAGATCGCGACAGCAGTTTGCGGCACTAGTATCATTAGTGGCTTCCTTGGGGAGGCCAAAGCAGCACGAGTTCCTTTGTTTTCGGCGCAGGCAGCCAAGGCATCGTCCGATGGATTGCTCACAGTCAAGGCAGTGCTGGGATTCAGTATTAGTTTAGTCATAGGGGAGGGAGCCACCAGTTTGTTATGGGTGTTGCCAGCTAGGACATATTCGCAGGAACTGTCCTCAGGGAGGCAGTGTACTAATCACAACAGGTGCACTAGTTGTTCCGCCTGCACAGGATCGACAGGTTTATCGACAGTAGCATCCAGTAGTGCAGGCTTTCAGGGTTACAGATAGGGGTGCTTCAGTCTAGTCAGTACGACAACCGAAAGTCCTGGGTTATGGTGGGCAGACTAGAATGACTCACGGCCGAGTGTATGCCCTTGCAGATCCCTATTCTTCTAAGGCACCTGTTGTGCCTGATCATGTAGGTGCTCCAGTGAATACAGGTATTTTCTCAGTGTACAGATTATGGGTAAGTGTTCTTATCAACATGAGAGCATCGTGTTTCGTTGTTTCATCTGTTTGGAGGTTGGTGATGGACTCCATAGGTAGTGTGTTGTGTGTAGGGACCTCGGTCGGTGAGAATATGGGGTTAGGACGAGTTTATAGATCTTGTGTCTTTGAGGTAGTTAGCTGCTGTTTAGAGTTTGGCTTCATTATGACCACGTTTGACCTTATCCTAGGGATGGTTTGATTGACCTCTTGTCATGCCTGTGCCGATTGTGATTGACAAAGTTGTTTTCTTTTGACCTCGTGGCAAATTTGGGGGACGAAATTCCTTTAAGGGGGTAGAGTTGTGAGACCCTAACCGGTTTTAATTTTGCGATGTTTCGACGTATCATTTCTTATTTTTATAATGGCATGTTTATATGCGTTTTATGCATGTTCGGGCTTAGAAATGCATGTTGGGTTGGATCTCGGGATTGTCGGGTGTTGTGGCAAAAAAAAAAGATATTTTCAGTGGACCCTATAAATATTAGCTTTTGGTAGATATTTTCAAAACCTTTAGCTTGCTAGCTATATTTAATTTCTTTTCAAACCAAACCCTACCTTCTCTTTAGTTTTCTTGTGGGCCCGGGCTTGGTTTTTGGTGATCGGATAGTGGATCCTTGTTATACGTGCTGGGGGCTTCGCGTTCATCTGGACAGAATCTCATTTCGACGAAGTTTGTTTTCCACAAAATTCGAGGCGTTGAGTTCTTAACTCAATGAGGTAGGATCCTAGACTCTCATGTCTTAAAGGGGTGCTACGTGAAATTATATGTATTTTTACTATGTATAAATGCATGAAAAGTTTTGTTTATGTTCGAAAAAGTTGGGCTTCGTTCTTGAAACGGGTTTGGTTGGACAAAAATGGTTTTTAAAGGTGTTTTTTTGTTTTATTTCTTTCAAGGTTGTGGTCTTGTGTGTGTCTGTTGGATTCAAAAACAAAGGGAGTTTGGTTCGTATGATTTGGGTTTGATTACGAAAATGTGAAGTTTTTCCATTGTGCTAGGGTTTTTCTGAAGTTTAGTCGATTGAAGTGGAAAGTTCAGTTGACTGAATGGACAGTGTGTGGACTCAGTTTACTGAAGTGGGTGGTTCAGTTGACTGACCTGAGACACTGAAAAGTTTGTGAAATTCCAATAGCTTTTCAGTCGACTGAACTCCTAAAGGGGGTGTTTTTCTTCTTTTTCTAGTTGGTCGTGATGTGACCTTGGGGGTTTGTTTTGTTTTGTTGTCATTCTTCGGGAAGGCGTGGTTCTGTAAGACATGGTGTTTGTACATGATTTGTGCAATAAAACTCTGATTTTATACACGCATAATGAGGGACGAATATGTGGTTCCGAGTTTCATGTGTTGCATGAGTTGCGCGAGTTGCATGTGTTGCTTGTGTTGCGCTGGTTGCATGTGAAGCATGATATTTGTTGATGGATGGGTGAATGTTAACTCTAGTTGACAATGCATTAGATGGGGCTGTGGTTCTTTTGGTGAAAGCCCGATAAGATGCATTAGTTGGGGCCGCGGTCCTTCGGTGAAAGCCCGAGAAGATGCATTGCATGGGTTGCATGTAAATCATTGTGGATTGTTATAAACCTGTTTTCGAGGCTCGTGTGAGTAACAAATCTTCATATCCTTTCGCATTTTATTTGATCATGTAAAACCCCTTTTTTTTGAGGCTCGGGAGAGTCATACATTCATATTATTCTGCTAGCATGTTTAGCTTTTATTACCTGTTTGTCTAATTTCTGCTGGGCTTTGACTCATGGTGTGGGATTTGAAAACATTTTTTAGGTGCATATGATCATGCAGGTTGATTTGGAGGAGCCGGATGGGGCAGTAGATCTGTAGTCTTCCTTTTTTTTTAGATCATGTAGTGTATTATGTTTATGGTGTTGGAACCAATGTTTGTAAGCTTGATGGCGATATATGTAATGCATGTTTGACTTTTATCTCGTGAGAAAGATCCCGGGTATGGATTGTGACATCTGAGGTCAGAATTTTCGTGAACCTTGTGCCACTTTTGTGGTCCTTTCGATTGTGCCTTGTGAATCAGTATCATCGCGATTGTGGGATTGTGAGACTGGTTCCTCGTAGCTTCCTGGTGAAGGTTTGTTTGCTCTATCTTGTGAGTATGAGCATTCAGGTTGTGTCCTTTGAGGTATCAAATTTCTCTTTTATGTTGATAAAGAAGTAGTTAGTGTTGAGGTATAAAACCTACGTATGCGAAGATTAATTGAGTGTGGTTTGATAGTTATGTAATGCATGTTCTGGTTAGTATGGGAATGCGACGCCTTTAGCTCTCGTTCGAGTAAGATCCTTGTGGAGGTTTTTGTGACCAAGTTGTTCACACTTTGAGTTCCTAATAATCTTTTAAGAGTATCAGTTTGCATTTTGTTTGGCGTATTAAACTGTTTAGTTATCTTCGAATTGGTGTTCGATTACTGCTTGTGGCAGAGATGCAAGTTAAGTGCAAGCGAGCTAAAGAGTATTAAGAGAATGTGGTTTATGAGTGAGTCACAAGGAATTTTCCTTTGAGAGTTTTTCGTCAATGTGGCTCTTTGTACTTGGATTCGGGAAGATTGAGTGCCTTGATGGGTCGTACGTAAGATGAAGGTGTTAAGTGCAAATGGTAGATCTTGGTTTAATGGTGTTGGTGCGAAATTGTAGAAATTTGTGTGGTCACCATCTGAATGGAGAATGGATATATGTATGATACATATATAAATGTAAGACGTAGGGGCATGCGAATGCATTAATGAACGGAGTGGTTGAGGATAACCTAGAGTTTAATAACCAAGTGTGGAATGTTGTGAATATGAGAGTCACAAAGTGATCAGAAAATGTTGGTTTACGTGTATGCGTGATAATGTAACGTATGGTGTGGTTGGATTCATGTAGGTAAGTATGTCTCTACGGAACGTGTTGTCTATGTAGCGTATTTGGCCAAAGTGGCTCGTTATGTTCATGTGAATCTATTGATCTTAATGGATATGGTGCCAGGGTGGTAATCTCGATGATGCGGAGTTTTGGCCTTAACGATGATGTGACACCTAGTATTTTCGCGAGATGTGAGTTAAGGATCTAGTTGAGGTTTTATAGAGGGTGGAGGTTTAGATGAAGTGTTTGCAGATCATGAGAATAAGATGTGTTCTTTGGAGTTTTCGATGAGTTGAGTGAGTTCCTTTCTCTGAAACCAGATGTTTGTTGCCTCTGCTTGGCAATGAGTATCTCTTCAGTTTTGGTGATGGCGTTTCTAACCTACGTTGAAAGACGATATGGCTTTAAGTTTGTAGTCATCAGTTGGTTTTGAAAGCTTGAATAAGATTTTAGGTACGAAGCGTGTGAATCCTTGTGACCAATGTCAGGATTTGATGACGTATGTTTGGACATACAGGAGTAGTCCACGATGTGCATTTTCATATAGGGATGAGCTAGTTTGTGGCAGTTTAAACAAGAGTCATAGTCCTTACGGGTTGAAGTGGAAAGTGTTTGAAACCAATTCCAATTGTAGATTAGTTTCGTGCTATGCATTTGGTCTCTTGTGTGGTCGCGTTCGGTGTGGCTTGTGTTTCGATACCTCAGTGGTGTAAGTTAGATCTTAGTGCGACGACGTTTGGATAACCTTAATGTTAGTGAGATCTTTTTTGCGGAAGCGATTGGTATGGATATTTATCCTTCGGAAACATATTGTGTTGTGAGACGTCATTCTTGGGGAGATTGTGAGTGGTTGACGGCAAGGCAGTTGACTCGAGTTCTAGTGTAGAATTTTGGAGACGAAATTTTCTAAGAGGGGGAGATTATAGGGACCCAGTCACTTGTAATTTAAAAATATTAATTAAAACAAGTCATGACGTGTTCGGTTAAGAAAAATAATGTTTCAAAAAGAAGTTCAGACAAAAATATGCGAAGAATGTGTGAAGAAAAGTGATATACCTTCACTACTTTGGTCATAACTTTTTGTACAAAATCAATTTTATTATGAGGTTAGAACCATTCGAAAGTAGACTTTCAGGACTTCAATTTGTACACAAGAATGACCCTATTCGGATGAAGGAGATATCATCATTTAAAGTTGGAACAACAATGTAGTGGAAAGTGCATCCGAACGGAAATTATGGGCGTCTGGACGGAAATGGACCAGAACCTTTTGTGTCCAGATGGCGTCCAGACGTAGATTAGCTAGTGTGTTTGGCATCCGGACGGAACGCGATGGGGACGAACTTAAAAATATGGTTTGAGGCTTTTTTCTTCATTTTCTCCTCTCCTCTCTCTCTCTAAACCAAAGATTAAACCCTAGAGTTGATTTTAGTGATATCTTGGAGCATTCCTATCTCCTTAAGAGTGGATTTCTTGCCTCTCTCCTTGCCTCTCTCCCAGTGGACATCCATTGGAGGCCTGAGTTTGGTGTTGGAAGCTCGTTTCTCACCGTTTGGTTGGAGGTTTTGGTCGATTGATGCTTGTTCGGGTTTGATCCTAATTACTTGAGCTTCAAAGAGGTAAGATCTATGACTATCCTTGAAAATTTAAGTGATATGAGCTGTATATTTGAAAGTATATACATGGAAGCATGAAATTGATGTTTGAAACCCTAGGTTTGGATTTGATGGTGGATTTGAACAAATCTTGAACTTGTGAATGATTTAGGATGTTTTTAAATCATTATTGTGGTTGGATATGGTTGGATTTGAAAAATAAAAGGTTAGGGTTTGGTTTTGGGCTGAATCCATGAAAAATGGGGGTTTTTGAGATTGAAGGATTAAATGATGAAATTGATGAATGATTTAGTAAATCTTGGGTTGTGGAAATTTTTAATTTGCGTTTTGAAATGTTAGGGTTTGATTATTGTCAAAATCGTGAGAAATTGGAGTTTTTGGGGTTGTTGGACCCGAATGGAGAAATTGGTTGAATTTTTGAGAAATTGAGACTCGTATTACTCCATAGATATGTTAATTTCATAAATCTTTGAAATTGATAAAAATGGTGTATCGTTGGGTTGAGAACTTTTAATAAAATTCATAAATTTAAGGATATGTGAAATGATGAAATGAAAACTGGGAGTTTTGAACGAACTATGAAAATGTGATGAGTTTTTAGGAATCATCATGTGTTGGTTGGGTTTTAAGCTAATTAAAATCAGAGTATGTCAAATCTATAGAATTAATGGTGTATAATCAATTATTTATCTTATTCATGTTGGGTATTGACGAGAGGATTCAATGTTGGGTTTGACTCATGCTTGAGAATTTTGATTGAATAAATAAAAAAGGACCGATTTGGATCAAAGGATCGTTTAAGTTGGGCTTGAATAGCTCCTCGGTGAAAGACTGAAAAACTGCACAAATTAGGTGACCTATCTATCGGCTAGTAACCGAGAAGTAAGGCGTTAGTTGAGGCGGGTTACAGAACGTATTGTTACTTAGCGGGACTCACGTGGCTTGGTTTATAGTAGCGCGACATGGGTTTATAACCTCGTCTGACGTCGGCTCCTAGTGTGTAAACCACGAGTTGGTTTGGATGTGATGTGACAAAATTATATGTGTGTGCGTATGTGTGAGTTGTGGACTTGGGAATCAAAATGGGTGAAATGAAACAGAATGAATACTCAAGAAATGGGTTATCTTATATAAAGAAAACCGGTTATGTGAAATGGGTTTATTTGGTGGAAAACGGGTTAGTTTTTGATAAAATTATATGTTGTATTTCGCATAACGATCCTCGCATATCATGCATACGTTCATTGTTAGTCTTTTTTTTTACGAGTCTTGACTCATGTTGTTTAATAACATTTCAAGTAATATTTGAAAGATACTTATGGATTGAGAAGTACAGCCATGGGGACCCTTTTTGTTTAGATAGGTAAAATTAGATATTCCTTGTAAATAAAATTAACGTATTGAATATTTGGATAAATGTATTCGTGGATTAGAGTAACCTGTGTTGTAAAGCCCTAAGGCCATGGATTCATATTTTGTATGCATGTGAGAACGCGAGTTTGTGTTTTGGTTTGAGGTTCTCGGTTCGGATGTATTATTAAGACATTACAACGTTATTTATTTATTTATTTTTGAAGTATTTGAGTTGAAATGGGTTATTTTTCATTCAAATATATGTTTTGTCCCACTTCTTAGCTAATTCAAAATTTTGGGTTTGTTTTAAAAGAAACTGGTTTGTAGACTTTTCATTTGGGCATCTTTGGGTATAACATGGCATATTTTGGAAAAAAAATTTTACAAATAAAACTCCTATAATTATTAGAATTTTATCTTCCGCTTGGGTTTATTATTTTGGAAATCAGGGCGTTACAATTATAAAGAGATTTAATCCAACACATAAATAATTAAATAATAATAAAAATAATACTAAATTATGAATTTGGGTTTTAAAATCTAAATTTATCAAATTAAATTAAAATTAATATAAAAGTAATTAAAAATATACACCAAGTTACAAAATTATATAAAAATTAAAATTTGGCCCAACTACCACAACAAAATAATTTTAAAATTAAACTAAGATATAAAAATTTAGTACAACACTTAAAATTAGTATAATATTTCCAAACTTTAATTTTCATACTTAAAAACTACATCAAGTTAATTTTTGAATACAATTCTTAGATAATGTAGTGTATATATACAATTTAATACACAATATATCAATATAGTACAATCAAAATTCAAAATGGAGCCAATTTTCCCTCTCTTGGCCGGCCACTTTGAGTGTGGTACACTCAAACACATTTTTTTAATCCCTTGTGCAAGACATGCATGGTATTTGTGTAGTTCTAGCCATTCTAGGGGGTACCTCGCCCTTGTATACACATCATTAACCTCTTAAACCTACAAAATTTGGGAAGCGCATTCTGCAGGCACAAGTTCCTGATTGAAAATCTAAGTAAGTTATCAGATGGAAAAAATGACCCTTATGTTGTGAAACCATCTGTTCCTACCTTTATACCTTCGAGTGGGACTCTTGTATCGAACCCTAATCCTTATCTTTCTTATAATATTGTGAAACATGGAAAACTCGGATGGAGCAGCATTTATCCCAAATCAGTATAACGAAGTACAACAAGAAGAATCTCTACAAGTAGTGTTGGAGGCAAAACTGCCAAGATCATTATTTTTTTTGCAAACGATTTTCGGTAAAAAATTAACTGGACGGGCAAATGCAGAAACGAGCTCTAGATAAAGAACTTGAAGAAGAACGATCAAAATAAAAATCCTTGTAACCACAATTAATTTAAAAGAATACCTTTTACCGATCGATTCTTCAACTACGATTTTGATTCCGAGTTGAAGCTCCCGTGAGACTTTCTACTATATTCCTTTATGTGATTCCAGGATATAGGGTGGGCTATAATCCTTCGAGAACTCGTACCAACAGAATCTGGACATCTTTAGTCTTAAAGAAACGTTATGAAACCGGTTCAGCCTACTCGCATATTTATAGGGCAACAGCAGGGACCTATGGAGTAATTATGACTAAGACTTTCAGTGGAACACAGACACCTATAAGCGGTTTTTGTAATTAAGAAAACCTTATAGCGGTAACTGTAATTATAAAAATCTTGCAACGATTTTTGCAATTTTTAGAAAATACTGAATTACAGTTCACACCACTAAAGAACTATAATTGTACTCTGAGCCATAATCTCAAGACCTTCTTACATAGAACTCCTGTTATTAAATGCTTAACATTTCTCTCCATGTTAAGATTTTCGATACCCACCAATTAAATTTAATTATTGACAATTTAATTTAATCGACATCTTAAAATTTTTTAAGCCCTTCCGCTTAACTTATTTTACTGCCGGATAATCAAATCCACCTACAGGGTTTGGACCGGTCAAAACTTATAAGCTTCCTTTAGGGGGTATCATCAATCCTGATCATTCGAGATATGAATTCCGTCAATAATTAATATTCACTATATAAATAATACCACTATCTAACTCACTAGTAATATAGACCCATATAAGATCGCACCCTTTAATGAATCAAAACAATAAATATTAAATATATACAAAACAATAATTATTTCAGGATTAAGAGAATAGGGACTATTCATAATAACTTTGGTGTGTGAATTAATTTATATAGTCAGTATAAAATTAATTATCCCAATGTATCCCGTTCAATACACACAAAGTATACTAGCACAGAGTGTTGAAACAATTGACGACGCTATTATATGTTCTCCATAGCCGAGACAGGCCTGCTAAAACTCTGTACTACAGTCGTACCGATGTTATGTCCATTTCTATGTAAACTGTGAATATAAAACTTATATTCTAGAAGAACCAAAAATCTTATCTTTTGTTTGCAAACCGTACTCTACACATTAGATTAAATACTATACAGAATATTGGATATCCATGCATAATATTAAAGAAATAATATTCATGCATTACTCATAAAGATTCTCATAAAATATAGAATTAATTTTATTAAAAATAAAATCAAATACTAAAAACATAATTTTTAGTACACCAACCCTAACAGTCTCTCACTTATACTCAAAATCATGCTGCCATATATCTGACTCTTATGCCCTCTACATGACTATCAAAAGTCTTAGCTGGTAAGCTCTTTGTAAAATGATCTATAACGTTGTCTTCTGATGCAATCTTAGTCACAGCAACATCATCTCTCTGTATAATTTCTCGTATCAAGTGATACTTACGCTCAATGTACTTTCCTTTTTGTGAACCCTTGGCTCTTTCGAGTTTGCAACCGTTCTGCTATTATCACAATAAAGTGTAATAGCCGACTGAACTGAAGGGACCACATCCAGATCTAACAGGAAGTTCCTAAGCCAAACAGCCTCCTCGGTTGCTTCAGAAGCTGTCACATACTTGGCCTCCATGGTGGAATCAACAACGAAGAACTGCTTGATACTCCTCCAACTTATAGCTCCACCTCCGAAGGTAAACACATATTCTGAGGTAGACTTACAAGAATCCTTGTTAGACTAGAAATCTGAGTCTATGTACCCTAAAGGTACTAGACTGTCTGCATGGTAAATCAACATATAATTCTTAGTTCTTTTCAAGTACTTGATTATATTATTTACCGTAATCCAAGCCTCCTGCCCTGGGTTAGACTAATATCTGCTAACCATGCCCACGACAAAACAGATGTTGGTTCTAGTACAAAACAGAGCAAACATAAGGCTTTCTACAACCGAAGCATAAGGAATCGCCTTCATCTTCTGTATCTCACCAGATATCTTAGGATACTGATTCTTGGATAGAGTGATTCCATGCTTGAAAGGAAGAAACCCTTTCTTTGAATCCTTCATACAAAAATGAGCAAGGATATCATTGATATTCTTTGCTTGTGAAAAGCCCAACATCTTTTGTTTGCGATCTTAAACAAGCTCGATCCTAAGGATGTGACTGGTTTCTCCCAAGTCATTCATATCGAACTGCCCAGATAGCCATACTTTAATCGTAGATAATTATCCCACATCATTTTCGATGAGCAAGATATCATCTACATAAAGTATTAAAAAAATTACCACGCTTCTGTCATGCTTCTTGTACACACAAGACTCATCTGAACCCTGACTAAAACCATAAGATTTTATGGTTTGATCAAACTGAGTGTTTCAAGACATCGATACCTGGTTAAGTCCATAAATGGAACTCTTAAGCTTGCACAATATGTGCTCCTGACCCTTTGCAATGAATTCGTCTGGTTGTACCATATAGATGCACTCATCAAGACTTCCGTTAAGGAAAGCTTTCTTGACATCCATTTATCAAATTTTGTAATCGAAATGAGCGGCAATGGATAAGAAAATTCGGATAGGCTTAAGCATGGCTACTGGCAAAAAGATTTTCTCATAATCGATCCTTCCTTTCTGAGTGAACCCTTTAGCAACAAGCCTAACTTTGAAGGTTTCAACCTTCCCGTCTGCTCCTCTCTTCCTATATAGATCCACTTGCATCCAATGGATTTTATTCCTTTGGGTGGTTCTACAAGTTTCTAGACCTGATTGGAATACATAGATTCTATCTCTGAATTCATAGCTCTTTGCCAAAGATTTGTATCTTTGTCCTGAAGTGCCTCATTGTAGTTACAGGGCTCGGTATCTAGTTCTATCAGGATCTTGCCAAAAGACTCTCCCAAGAACATATACCGACCAGGTTGATGAACAACTCTCCCATTACAACGAGGCATTACCTGTGTCTGTGTACTAGTAGTAACACACCATGCAGAATATGAACCCTGTGCATCATCACCCTGTTCTTGATTTGCACTTGTCTCAATAATCCTCCCACTACGATGAGGTAATGGAATATTAGTGACTTGTGGTTCCTCATCAGTTCTACTGGTATTTTCTCTCAGTTCTTTCAGAACAATTTTGCTATTGGGCATGTGATCCATAATATAATTCTCTTCCAAGAATCGGACATTGGTGTTAATAATGACCTTCTGATCCTTAGAATTATAAAATAGACCACCCTTGTTCTCTTGGGATACCCCAAGAAGAAACAGACCTCTGTCCTCAGTTTCAACTTACCCGTGTTCCTTTTCAACACATGTGCTGGACACCTCCAAATTCGAGTGTGTTTTAGACTAGGCTTACACCTGGTCCATAATTCTATAGGAGTAGAAGATACTGACTTAGAAGGTACTAAGTTCAGAATGTAAGTCGCTATCTCTAAAGTGAGTTCCCAGAACGAATTGGGTAAACCTGAATAACTCATCATGGACCTTACCATCTCCATAAGAGTCATATTCTTTCTTTCTACTATACCATTCTACTATGGAGTACCCGATGCAGTCAACTGGGATATAATTCCCTCTAATGATAAGTAGTCCCTAAACTCTTCAAAGAAGTATTCTCCACTAGGTCGGATCGTAGTGATTTGATATTCTTACCTAGATGCTTCTCCACTTCCGCCTTGAATTTCTTAAATTTCTTAAAGCATTCAGGCTTACGGTGCATTAGGTAAATGTATCCATACCTTGAGGAGTCATCAATGAAATTGACGAAGTACTCAAAGCCACCTCTAACCCAAATTGTCATAGGACCACACACATTAGAATGAACCGGCTCTAATGGTTCTTTGGCTCTATAATTTTTGGCCGAAAATGGCCTCTTGATCATCTTACCCTCTAAGTAAGATTCACAGACTGGAAGTGTCTCTACTTCCAATGAATTCAAAGGTTCATCTGCTACTAGTCTGTTTATCCTTTTTAGATAAATATGACCCAAGGGTAAGTGCGAAAGAAACGTTTGGTTCATTAAAGAAGAAAACTTTCTCTTATATGGTAAATTAGATGTGTTATTCAATTTAGTTAGTTTCCATGTAGGAGAGATTAGAGTTATAACATTAAGATCATCCACCAATGTACCAGAATAGATAACCTGTTTATTATCCTTAATAACCAAAAAGTTATTAAAATAAATCAAATATTCGTCTTTAACCAATCTAGAAACATAAACTAAGTTCCTTTTAATGGAAGGTACATAAAGACAATCTCTCAATATTAAAACCTAATCTCTGCTAAAATTGAGAGTGACATCTACCACTGCAACTGCTATTACCTTTGTATTATTGTCCATATGCAAGTAAATCTCCTCATCACTAAGTTGTTAGATTTTTTGGAACCTTACAACGAATTACAGATATGATTAGTGGCTCCCGTATCTACACACTAGGTACAGATAGATAACATTTCTAAACATATTTCCACAACCAGTGAAGAGAAATTACCCTATTTGTTCAACTTGTTGAGATAAACTAGATGTAGCTTTTTCCATTGCCATGCCTGGTTATAGTTAAAACATCTATATTTTAACTTTTTCACACCAATCAGGGGCACACTAACTACCTTTGAAATCGTGCCACCCTATTTCTTAACTTTTTTTTCTTCATGCCTTTCGGCCCAGAGGGAGAACCCTTTTAAGAAATAAACACATTTTCTAGCATTGAAGGAATACCCTTGGTAATTAAAACTATATTTAAGTTACTTTTTCACTCAACAAAATTCGATCATGTTAGTTTGTTTTCTTTGAGTATAACCGTGGGTGAATTGAAAGTCATTTTATTCATGAGAATCACATAATTAAAAATAACTGTTGATTATGACGAGCAAAACTATAAATTTTATTTTAATTTGGTCCCTCTATCATTTTTAAAAAAAAAATTTGCCAGCAATCTAGTCCCCTATAAATAGCATGCCTCGATGGGAGGATGTAACACCCCGTTACAGACCCTAGTTGTAACACCTAGATTGTAACAACCCGTATTAGCAATTTAACCCAAACACTAGCTTTAGCGACGGTTAATTGATAAGATTATAGGTCGCTAGAACGATGAAAATCCTAACTCAACCCGAATCCCTAATTCAACCCAGAAATTCCAGAAATTCCAGAAAAATTAGATACTCGAAGGTAAAACTCTAATACTTAGAGAAGACTCTTAACATTCTAAATTAAGTAAATAATATAAAATATAAGATTAAAAAAAAAAGAATTCTCATAAGTAGGATAAAATGACCATTTTGCCCATAGTACAGCAAAAAGTCTTAAAAATCTAAAATTTGACACATAGACACCCTAAATCAGATATTTAATTACAATTAAATAATGAAAGACAAAATAACATCAAAAAATGACAAAAACGTCCTTAGTGGCTGGCCTCATTGGAATTTGTGTCCAAAAAGTCACTTTTTTTTTGCCATTTTAAGCTTAAAAATGAGAAACAATTGTATAAATTAAGCATTATTATGACCTAAGATATTTTATACAAGTAATATACATAATAATATAATAATATAGGTCAAAAAAAGTAAGCAAATAATTATTTAAAGTTTCTATACAATAAATAAGTCAAAAAGTCAATTATTATGAAACTAGCTTAAATTGACTTAAAAGCCTATACCTATTTAATTAATAGCTACAAAAAATATGATAAATTATGAAAATACTAAATTAATTATAAACATATTAATCTAATAGGTTTTAGTAAGTTAAGACACCAAAAAGATACATAAAATTAATATTTTAGGCGTTTTCTCACACAAAATGGTATTAAAATACAACTTAAGCCCTAAATTAATGCAAGACCAGATTTTGGTCTGCCCCAAATAACCATAGTAGACTTTTCCTCTGCAAAGAATCTGATTTTCAATGCCTTAAGAAGAATCCACCTCCGATGCATCCAATTAAAATTCATGAAATTTAAATTAAAGTTTACATATCATCATTAAATTCACTACCCTTCTTCCCTATAAATACAAGCCAAACCACCACCCTATTTCTCCTCTATGTTCCGGTTAAGAGAGGTGAGAGACAAGGCTGTGTGTGCTCTTAAGTGTTCTTGAGAGTTTATACAAGTTTAAGAAAGAATGATGGAAGAAGAAGGAGCAAGGAGCGAGGAGTGAGCTACAAAGCTAAGTCCTAGCCATCCTTCAACCTTTTGAGCTTTAAAAGAGGTAAGTAAATCTCCTAAAACCTTCTGATATACTCTCATGAAATAGCCTTCAATCTATCTCTATAATCAACCCTAAAGATAATAAACAATGAATAACTCAAAAAGGCGTTGTCGGTATGAATAATGGACTGTTTGTGTACGATCAAGTTTTGTATGTACTTGCATGTGTATATTTTTGAGTTTTATGGCTTGAGTATGTTCTAGAGTTTTTGTTTGTAAGAGTATAAGACATGCATGCAAAGAAAACACATAAAAAATACACACAACATGAGCTAAGCAATCAAAACCCTAGATAACCTCATTTTCTGGGCTTACCTACTTTCTATCACAAACTTTAAAACATCATAACTAATTGTAATAAATTGATCTTAGAGTAATTTTTATGTCAAGACCTAGCGTTTGGAGTTATCTTTCATAAAAAATTAGTTTGAAGTGATTTCATTGGGTAGAACTCCAAATATGTCATTTTTTGCCAAACAGTGTCACATCTTGACCCCTTTGAGTTGCAAACCTAAAATCTGTAAGTTAGAGTGAGCACCGAGCTTGGGCCAAAACATAAGACTTGTAGAGGACATATTTAAGTTGCGGTTGACCAAAAATGAGCTAATACTATGAAATCTTGATAGCTCAAACCACTCCCCAAAGTCACTATTGATGTCTAGTGACTGACAGAGCCCTCTGTCACCCATTTTTGTGAGACTATAAACTTAAATTTTTAGAATCCAAATCCAAAAGTGGTACATATGAAAAATGTAGTTAACATATTAAACTAAATACTGAGCACAAATTAGCCCAAAATGCCCTCGTGTAGTACCCTAAAGGTTTTGAGCATTCTCTGTTAAAAACCTATTCTACAGACCCTTTTTAGGCCGACTGAAACCATTTTATAAATTTGTCAAAATTACTAATACTTTCCAAATAACTTACCCAAGTACAAAACATGAAACTTGTAGGGGACACCTTAATCTAAAACCTCACCAAAAAGCAGACCTATAACCCTTGCATTGATGCCCCAAAATCGTGGCCAACAGAGGCCTAATTTCTGTATTTTTCTCTGTAAAATGCTGAATGGTTTTCACTAAAGTAAAATAAATGATCCCTTTTCTCTTGGATGTAACCTTTGTGTTTAACATGAAAGTTGTAGAAAATATTTTTATCTAATTGGTGTTTGAAAAATTAGAAATTAAATCAATGCCTAGGTACCTAAAAACACTGTTGTAAATTAAACTTTGACAATTAAACATTTGCTTAAATTTTGGCTAAGTGTAGGAGTAGCGTGCCACATTATGGAACTTGAATATATAGACTTTAAATGATTTATGTGAATGATCGGTGTATGAAATTAAAAAATTGAGGATTAGAAACCATGCCAATAGGTTGGATCCATTTCAAATGAATTGTAAATTATACTTCGTATATTTGTACTTTATGTTTTAGTAAGTTGTACCTTATGCTATACCATATGTTATGCTATTATTAATTGTATATGAGAAGCGTATTATACATCATGAGTATTTCTACATTTTCATCTTGGGTTATCGGAGTCCTTTTCGTATCTATCGTGGCGGGTTGGGTTATATTGAAATTATTCTTTTCTCGGCTCTTAGTTTAGGGCATCCCTGGTAGCCATTTCTGTAACTATTTTGGGATAAATTCCCTCTGAGCACCCTGGGTGTGTCCCCAGTGTTCTAAAAGAATGATTTGTTATTTATGAATACTGTTGGACACCACAGGTTCGTCACTAGCACTCCAATTTTGGTAATTTAGACATTGGGTTGATACTAAGCTAGCATCCTAGTTTTTAATGTGGGTAACCCCATAAAGTCTCATCACGCCAATGACATTAAGTCCCTGAGGTGGCAATAATATAAAGTCCCATCACGAAAATGACAATAAGTCCCTGAGTCGGCAATAATATAAAGTCCCAGCACGACATTTATAATAAGACCCTGAGGTGGCAATAATATAAAATCTCATCGTGGCAATAATATAAAGTCCCATCGTGGCATTGACGATAAGTTCCTGAGGTGGTAATAACAACAAGTCCCATCATGGCATTGACAATAAGTCCTCGAGGTTGCAATAACATAAAGTTCCATCACAGCATTGACAATAAGTTCTTGAGGCGGCAGTGACAACAAGTCCCTGAGGCGGTAATAATGATAATAAGCCCATACAAGCCATAGAAATAAGGCCGAAAGTGGAAGTCCCTGAGCAATTATATTGCATTCATCTGCATCACGCACTTGCACAATTGTTCTTATAGATGCTTACCCTGTTGAAAACGTTAAATTGTCTATCTCTTTGATCTAAAAATTGTATTGGATATTATACGATATGTACTATAGGATATTTTGTTGTGAGTTTGTTAGACGATTTAGGGAATTTACTTATGAGCTTTGGCTCATGGCATTCGTGCTACAAGTGAGTGTGATGAGTTCTTTGAGAAAGTCGTTCCCATAGAAGAACACGGAATTGAAGAACAGAGTGAGTGGCAGGAGCCAATAGACCCCGACAATGCTAGCTGAAGAATTGAGTTTTTACTTTTGTTCTTTCTGTTCAGTTTCCACGGGCGTATTGTAATTTTTGTTAAATTTTCTAGTGAAACTATAATCGTTATGTACTTATGAACAGTTCATAACTCTTAGTGATGTAATATTTATGATATCTAAATATGAATGAATGGTTAGAATATTTCTCTTATCTATACTTATGTATGTCCCGGCGTACCTGGAGGATGGGGCTCACAGTTGATATTAGAGCCTAGGTTTAGTGAACCTTCAGGCCTTAGGTTGTTGGAAATCATGCGTTCTATCGCGTAGAAGCTCTGTAGGGTGCGCTGTATTAATTATAATTATCATCTATACATTATAAGAGCTAAAATTTGCTGCGTCTAAGTCTTATAGCGAGTCGTGTTAGGACGTTACCAGGATCAAAAGCAGCAGGAAATCTACATGCGAAGGACAAGTAAGAGCATCAAGATCGAAGATCGGAGATTCTGCAAGAAGTTATTTTATTTTAAGGGGGGTAGATGGGAGTACACACTAGGAAAAATTTTAGATATCACCTCGAAAACCACCGTTAGAACCCCATAACTTCATCCTTACAAGTTCTTTTCTCGTTTACCCTAAACCCTTATATCAACTTCTATACCTAATTAAAGTTCATTGCATATCCTTCCTTCTTATATCCTCAGTCCTCAATGGTACCGTTAGGTGTCATTCGTCGGTAACCCTTATACACCAAAGTCTTGTTGATAATCCTATCAGAAATTCAATTCTAGGAAATACCTTTATCCTCAACTTTTCACGCCTCAATGATGATCGGTATTTGCATTTAATTCTCATCTGATTCAAATCAGCCTCCTTGAACTAACTCATCTTCTGTAGAACTCGATATCAATTCTTTGTTAATTACCCATTCTGAACATTGGACTTTGATAAAATCTTTGCCATTGTTCATCTTCTCTCGATTCTAAAACCATAATCTGTTGCAGTGATCTTGTAAATTCTTTTGTACACTCTTAAAATCCTTACCAGGGGAGTAGACTTGGATACTTGAATTGAAGTACGTTAGGCTGACGTAACTTCAGGGCAATTATCTAGTTTGGCTGCATACTGCTTAACATCTCTTTATCAGAATCTAATTGTATTGGATTAGTTCCAAGGACATTTGTTTAAGTATTGTTCACTATCCTCCTCTTACTTCACCTACATTTGAACCCCAAATAACCATTCAATTTGTGTCAATTGTGACTGCCTTAACTATGACTATTTAACCTCATACAACCTATCTTTTGAACCATCTGGGAATCTTTTCTTGAATCTTGATAAAGGATTTGTTCACCTTCCCTAAGCCACTTTATACCCCAACCTCGTATCGTGTAGTCTAGTACATTATTCGAAATTCTTGGCTAAACTCTTGACCACTCGTCGCCCCAGGTCACTTATCCTAAGACAAAGATCGATGAGAAATGATAGTTATTAGAGTTTAGTGCTTCACGAGAAACTTAGATCGTGCATATCCTCAAAAGAATCACCCGGTGCATCATCAAGTCACAAAGCAGATAAAGCTCGCATGAGAACCGCAGGAGTGTGGTACGTGGAAGTAACATGGGACTACGCGGTCAAAACTCAATGGTTTATCCATAACTATTCTAATTGGTCCCTTATGTGTTATGTGCCTCGCTCTTTGTAATCACTCTTTGTACTCGAACTCGAATGATAAGAAATACAAATGAATAAGTCTTAAATTAACTTCCTAAAATCCTAAAACCTAGAAACAATTAAGACCTTAAAAAGAAGACTCACTAGCCACAACACCTTCCCTCTTTATTCAGATGGCAGTTAGACGACCTAACCATCAATAGCAAGCAGATGAACCGATAAACGAAGAAGCACTAGGGTTAGCACAGGTCTTGCGTGAGCTTGCCACCAACATTAACCGTCCTCACATCCGAGATAGGGCATGGTTCTTATCAGAACTCAGAAAACAACGAGCCCCTGTGTTCAAGGGAGGAGCTGAACCGAGAGTAGCCGAAGAATGAATGAGAGCTGTCAAGAAGTTATTTAACTCCGTGGGAGTGCAGACTAATGTCGATCGAGTAGCTCTAGCAACACACCTACTGGAAGGAGAAGCCGACTACTGGTGGTCTATTATAGACAACACCCAAGATGTGGCAGCTCTGACTTGGAATCAATTTGAAGAATTATTTTTGAAAAAGTACTTCCTAGGTCCCTTTCGACAAGGACAAGTTAGAGAATTTTTGGAGCATTTCATTCTTTCATACTTTGGCATGTATACAATCTCTGCTCATAGAACCCAAAGTGTTAGATCAAACTCTAAGCGTCGATACACCCTTAGAATATCACACGTGACTAAAATTTATTTGTAGAGCGTACATGTCGAGAGTACCAACACCCTTATGCCATTCGACCTGCGAGTCAGGGATTTTAACAAATATGACATGATTCTCGAAAAAGACTGGCTCTCTGGACATTGCATGTCACCGATTGCCAACAGAAGAAGATATGGGCACGAGTAGAGAATTGTACTATTATACGGATTCAAGAAAAATGACATGAAACACTGAAACTGAGTAACACGAAGGTGTGTAGATCAAGTAACTTCAGTGTAAGATCAGCTTACACACTTGCCGATAGAAACGCCCTAGCAACCACCAAGTTACCATGAGTTGTGTGTGAATACAAGGACGTAATTTCGAGGAGAGCTCAATAGAGATCCAAGGCTAGGTATTCTGGAGGAAAAGTAATTCATTTAATAGAAGCTCTGGGGCAGCACCACGGAAGTGAGAAAGCCAATTCGAGAAGGCACAATGCTAGTAAATCATCCCCAACCATTCACACGATAATTTCAAGGATAAAATTTGTTTAAGGGGGGTAGTTTCTTAACACCCCAGTACAGATCCTAGTTGTAACACCCAGATTGTAACAATCCCTATTAGCAAATCAACCCAAACCCTAACTTTAGCAACGGTTAGTTGACAAGATCATAGGTCGCTAGAACGATGGAAACCTTAACTTAACCTGAAACTCTAATTCAACTTGAAAATCTCAGAAAAATCAGATACTCAAAGGTAAAACCCTAATACTCAGAGAAGACTCTTAACATCCTAAATTAAGTAAATAACATGAAATATAAGATTAAAAATCAAAAATCAAAAATTTTCATAATTATGGTAAAATTACCATTTTGCCCCTTATATAGTAAAAATTCTTAAAAATTTAAAATTTGACACATGGACATCTTAAATCAGATATTTAAATACAATTAAGTAATAAAAGACAAAATAACATCAGAAAATGACAAAAATGCCCTTAGTGGCTGGCTACATTGGAGTTTGTGCCCAAAAAGTTTTTTTTTTGCCTTTTTAAGCTTAAAAATGAGAAAAAGTTGTATAAATTATACAAGTAATATACATAATAATATAATAATGTACATAACAAAAGCAAGAAAATAATTATTTAAAATCTCTACAT